>JAGDQP010007694.1:17399-64378 GCA_022664845.1 Lepisma saccharinum | reverse complement strand
ATATCATATTCAGCCGTTTTCTATCCACTGCTGGATGAAGGCCTCCCCCTTTTCTTTCCACATATCTCGGTCTGCTGATATCCTCATCCATGTAGCTCCTGAAAACGCTTGATTTCATCTACCCATCTTACATTTGGACGTCGTCTCGGTCGTTTCTTTTCTCTAGGAATCCTCTGTAGTACATTTGTCGTCCACCTTCCATGTGCTCGTCTAGGTATGTGACGGGCCCATTTCCACTCCATCTTCTTCCCAGTCTTGATTACATACTCTACCCTTGTTTGTTCGCGAATCCATTCATTTGTCTTCCTGTTCTTCCTTGTTATTCCTAGAATGCATCTCTCCATTGCTGTTCGTGTGACTCAATCCTTGAGTCGTTTGCGCAAGTTCCGCAGCCGTACATCATTACAGGTAAGACACATTGATTATAAACTTAAATTATAAATAAAGTGTAGTCTTCCAAAAGAACTCCACGACTTTTTATCTTCTATTTATTTCATCAGTTAGCTTTGTATTCGATATTTTGAGCTGGCCTAGGTAAACATACTCATCAACTATGCGTATTGCCCCTCCGTTAATCTTCACTTCCTTCTTTGCAGCATGTTTGTTGTACATTACTTTTGTTTTACTTAAGTTCATTTTAAGGCCTATTTTCGAACTATCGTTACTCAGTTCTTCCATTCTGGTTTGTAGTTCTTCTGCACTTGAAGCAAACAGGACGATATCATCAGCGAACCGTAGGCGATGAAGATATTCGCCATTAATTTTAATTCCAACTTCATCCCAGTTTAAATTCTGAAACACTCTCTCCAGGACCGCACAAAACAGTTTTGGAGTAATTGAATCTCCTTGCCTTACCCCTTTTCCAACTTTAAATTTTTCACTTTCTTGATGCAGTCTAATGACAGAAGTGGCAGTCGAGTAAATGTTTCGCAGTAACTTGATGTATGCACTTTCGATGCCTTGATGTTCAAGTGATTTAAGTACTGCTGACAAGGAGACCGAATCGAAAGCTTTTTCAAAATCTATGAATCCCAAACATAGTGAAAGTTCATATTCATTAGTCCTTTCCATAACTTCATTCAATATATATATATATATATTCATCATATTATATATATATATAATGAATAAATAATAAATTACAGCCATATTCAATCCACTAGTGGATGAGGCCTCTCCCCCAAGGAAGGAATTGGTCCACTGCTCCCACGCTGACTAGACGGGTTGGGAGAGGAGAGCCGAAGCTCTCACTGTGATAGCCACATTCTTTTATTCACAGCAGCTCCCCAATTGTCCTCACGATGCTCAGTCAACCCCGAAATTTTTTAGCCCCCACCGGGAATCGAGCGCTCTATCGACTATGATACGCAGGAGCTCATATATATATATATACATTAAATTGTGTGTGAAATGCCGTTCTCATTCTTTAGTTACCCTTTTACAACTTTTAATGTTTCCTTCCAATTTATTTTCTAAGCGAATATGCAAAAATGTTTAAGATTCATATTCGAATGTGACGCCAAAGAATATGCCTTAAACCTGAAACATAAACCGTGGTCGTTCAGTACGGAATATCTCCTTGTTTTGTTATAATTGTGATGTAATATTTCAATGAATACAGTACGTTTGAATCTTTAATAAGATAATATATCATGTAGAAAATTAGTAATTCCACTAACATGTTACACCAAACATTTGCAGAGAAAGATTTATTTCTGAAGAAAGACAAACAGTACACACGAAGTATCAATTTTCAATATTAGACTTTCAAGAAGCATGAAAGTGTTTATAAAGATGCAATTTCTTATGCTTAATCTTCAATTATTTTTGTTCCTTATACATTAATAGTAGTTCGTACCCTTCTCGTCATTAATAGTTATTCTTATTGTTCTAAATCACAAAACACATATTCGTCAGATATATACCGCTAGTTTCTTAATTTCTCGTAAAATAAACATATGTGTATTTCCTCAGTATTTATCTTAACCTAAGTTGGAAACAAACGTTGCTAGCGAACATATCCAATACTTGTCCTCTAACTTGGAATGGTATCTAAATTGTATCCTTTACGCAATTTCATCTGCAAGACACGAACTTACAATATGCATTCCTACACTTATCACTACAATATATTATTAATATCGTAGCACTTCCATGAGATTTACTGGTTATCATATTTAACGTCATTCACTGAGATCTATAACAGACAATAAATAATCGCAATATTCAAGCAACCTTCTTAGTAGATTCTACTGTCTGAACGATATCAATTTGTCCAATAACTCAATATTTACTCTTGGCAGCTGTAATGTATAGAATAAATGAATCGTCAGTGTGCAGTCATCACACCTCTATCCAGTACCTATGGTTTCATATCCGAGTGTTCATGTATGATCAGAAATTTTCTGTTATCTACCATTACTATTTTTATTAAGAAGGTTGGGTTGGGTTAGGTTAGGTTAACTAAAGTTTGGTTGTTTTGTTTTAATTGCTTGCCCATAAATCAAGAAGGTTAGGTTAGTTTACTTTATCTGCCTGTCAATAATTTAAGATAGTTATATACGTGTGTTTTATTTAAGCCGTTAATAAATACACTATTACTTAACCTTCGTGACTGAAATACTAGGTTTGTTCGGACAATCTGCTTTGTATTGCACTTCCTGCACTGGAAATGTAAGGTAGGTAGCGTAGAACATTGTTAAGGAATGTGACGTAACAGTGTGTAGTCGTGTAATCCCTTGCAACTTACGCTCGAACGCGCAGGTGCTTCTTTCCTTCTGCTAGTGCATTACGCCATCTAGGATCTCTTCTCTCACACATACACTGAAAACCCAGCACGATTGTCAACTATCTGCACTCAGCTAAACTCGCTCCCGAGCAGCGGGCAGAAAGTGATGCAATGGGTTACACTACTTGCATTCGTGCCGACCATCCGAATTTTTGAGGTGCAAACTGGTCCACTCATTCGAACGCAAAAGTGTACTGTAAACTAGTTAAATATGTTTCATCCTTATTGAAATTCACTTTTAGCTTTTACTCCAGTTTTTAGCATTTTTTTACTAGATTAACCAAACGGAAATAAAACGCTAGCTAGGATATATATATTCGGAAGCTGTTGTCAGGTAATGTTGATAACATCGACTTACAAGTCTTGCAAGGAACACTCGCCAGGTTTCAGAGCCTGATTTTTATAAAAATTCGTATGCATATACAGTGCCTAGGTAAACCTTCACACCCGAAATTATAAGTGCTGTCGTCAACAAATAACGACAAGGGGAGCCAAGAAAAATGGAACGTAGAGAACAAGTAAATTGAATACCGAGTACAGTAAACGTCTTTTCCTTTATAAACTATTACTTATAGTGAAAGCAAATAAAAATTAATGGATACTGAACAGGAGGTGACATGCTGGATGGTATTAGTACAATAGCCGCCCTCTTGAAAGCGGCCATCTTGACTATGCTTCAAAATTTTTAAACAGTAAGTGGTTCATGTGATATATCAATCTGTCCTTGAACGTTTGAAGAAACCCAACGACGAAGTAAATTTTGGCATAACTCTAATCCTGTACGACAGAATGACAAGTGAAATTGTCCTTCACTTAGAGCTTGATTTCATGTGATCACCCTTACGACCGCCCAGTGAAGTTGAATATTACAACCATCTGACGTCTAGTTGCCTCTCATCAAAAATATTTTAATAACTATATCAGTCTTCTATCCAAATTACATCCGCTGAACGTCCCATAATTGAAATATCTAAAATTGCGGGATAAGGCCTGTCGTGAGAAATCGTTGTGGACAAAATATTGAAATATCTGTGAACAATTCATCATATTTCTTGATAAGAAGAGTTAATATCACTTCGATGCACAACCTTTTGAACAATAGAAAAATATTTTCTTACATATTGAGAACTATACTCATTTGTTTTGAGAAACTTGGGCAATACTCTTCTTGGCAATTTTCCTACAGACAAGATGAGTGGATTAACCAGTACTATGCTCGCTATGTAATAGTATGTAACTCCCCTTGGCGTCTGTTAGTCGAACTGAAAATTAACCAGATAGTTGTGTGCATTCCTTCAACACAAGTATCACGGTAATCGTAGAACATGTTGCGTCAAGAAAGAAAACCAAATACATGAATCATCATATATCATCTATCCTCATGTGATGAGTCGATAATCATTTAACAACCCTGAAGGATTTGAAGGCTATAGTATTGATTACTTCTTATTGGAGAAACTTCTACCGTCGACATGACGAGGAAGATGCAACATCTATAGCATTAGAACTTAGGTTATCCGTACAATAATATCTCAAATATAAACGCAACAATCCCACAACACAGTCCTGTTCCAAGTATCGTGAAAGCACCCATTAAATTCTCCAGTTCAATTGCAACTATCTCTTCTCTATGTTTGTATCTGATGGGATTTTCCAACCTGAAATAGTACAACCCAATTTCGTTCCATTTAGATAAAAGTGCAGTTTCGAAACAAGTGTCGATTATTCTTTTAAATGGTAGCGTAAATGGGGAACCAGGCTTCATGTAAAACGCAATAAGAAGAGTGAAGAATTTCTGTGATCCCACATGAAACAAAGGCAACCCGTAAGCGTCAAAGTGCACCAAAGCATATAAATCTGCAGCTGCATTGATGGTAACAAACGCAAAATCTTGTTTCTGAACGGTTCTTAGAATTGACTTCGACTCATTGTCTTCTATGAACCATTTATGACGTATAGTTTCTGTTAACGGATCGTTTCCAGACCTAAAGTACGTAAGGGCATTTGTGGAACCACCAAATAATATTCCAGAGTCGACAATATCTTGCGCTGTGTCCAGATATGGATACTTCTTAGGTTTTGTCAAGAAACCAAAGAATGCTGATTGGTAACAGGTATTTAGAACTAACGACATCAGTAACCATAACGTGAAGATAAACCGAATTGTTAGTCTTGGTTGGGGTTCAGGTATGCCCACTCCTAAGAGAACTAACAGACTATGAAGAAGAGCAGAGTCTAGTATCAAGTCTTTCTTGTAAATGCCTGTAAACTTCATCACTTTAAAACTTATGACCACAAAAATGTAGGACAACATAGTACAAATCCAAGGAAGCATCTGGAAAGGGAAAAATGTATTAATCCATCGAGGATATTCCCTTGGAAGAGGTGTTATCCATACTGCCTGTACAGAATCATGGGAAAGGAGCATATCGAAGTAATTATATATATTGTTAGAAGCTACTGCAAGTTTGAAAACTCCTTCATATGTACCACAAAATATTTCTGGGAGATCACCAATCATTGTTTTGTTTGGGAGAACATATCCTATGCCTTGTTCTGTTCCGTAAATATTATTCACTTTCAAACTAAAATTCAGTTTAATGCTGAAAGTTTCCAAAACGTTTCCAACAGTTCCTTCTAAAATTGGATTTCCCTTCTTATCAATTTTGTGAATGACATATGGAGGTTCAAAAGCTGTTTTCAGAGCTAAACTGCATTTGTAAAGATTCTTCGCTTGGTTAGGAAACAAGTTGACCCCAAAAGCAAACGACTCATTTCTCCAGTAATCTAAAATAGTTACTTGGTTAGCATGTCTACAATGTGATTCAGAAAATAGATGATAAGAATATATACACACAGAACCTTGTTCTGGTTGGTTGTTTTCCAAGTAATTACTGTTAGATATATTTATGTATTTGTTACATGAGGCAACTACAATTGAATTTACTAGATCGGCCTTCTGTAAAATATTGAAAGTTAACAATATATCTGTGTGGTTGTAGTTTTCTGCATCCATTACAACAACGCATTTAATTGGAGAGACGTTGGGTTTCCTCCAATGAAACGTTATGAGAATGTCTTCAATTGTAGATGGTTGAGAAGTGACAAACAAGTAATCTACAGGAAATGATTTCTTCACCATTAGATCTTCTAATTTCTTAATTGTAGTAGGGTTCATTGTGTTTGCATTCACTCTTAAGAACAGTGATGTAGAATTTCGCATGAGAAAAGGAATAATATCCTGCGTTGCTTCTTCCTCAAACAAAACTAGATTAGAGTTTTCATTATACTTGCTAATAATGTGCTTTACACAATCTAGAACGGCATTGTTCGGTTGCGTGATACTGCTAATTTCAACTGAAGTTGATCCCTGTACTGTGGTTTCGATGATGAAGTAGACAATATATATAGTCCTTAACATTGTTTGAAATACTACTCCTGAAACGAAAGACAATATATTTGCTTGAATTCAAAGAAAAATACAAGTGTTTTTTTCTGTAACATCTATGAAATATAGATATGTAAATACATGCAATTAACTGTTAAACTCAAACTTCATAATAAATCTATTCGGTGTGTGACCTACCCTAAACTAACCTACTCTTAATTTACCATGGTTTGCTCCACGGTACCATGGTTTCAGATTCAAAATGGTAGCAAAAAGGTGCCATTTCTTTATGCATTAGTTAAAAATACTGAATGTTGAGTATCAGAGCAGGAATCAAAGAAACTGTCATAATGAGAACTATGAACTCTTGGAAATGTGACATTCATTATTTTAAGCTATAAATCTTTTGAGCTTTGTTCAGAAAAACAATTGAGTTACAAAAAGGTTGATCTAGAACATACTTATATCTTATTGCTCGCTTTTTAAATGGACTTACACAAGACATTGTTATGGAACTGATTTCGCTAATATTTCTTAATCATATGGTGACATTAGTTTGGAAAGAGATATACTATTAATGCTTCGTTATGTCTGTAATCGGAATTCAGGTATTATGTATAGATGTGCTTATAATCAATTGAGAAAAGCTATTAGGTCAACTTGGAGAAGCTCATACGAATGTCCAGAAGTTTCTACACGGAGGATTTTGAATATGTGGAAACTATCTTACTCTTGCTTGATTAATCGAGGTTTAAATAGATACTCAACTGATCCGTGATGTATATTATAGTAGTTCGATGAAGCCATTCTTGTATGAACCCAGGCATATATCAAGTCGGCCAGAATCTAAATAGGAAATACTTTAGTATCCTAACTCAAAGCATATCCCCTTTTCCTTTGACATTATAAACTATATAAGCAAGCATAGCATAAACTCTAGATCTCAGAATCAACGTCCCACTGCCAAAAAAGTGTAACTTTAAAGTGTAACTCTCTCATTTACTGCCGCACTTCAAAGTGTAACTTTCATTTACTTGCATGCATTTAATATTCTTAAAATTCTACAATTCGTGAATGTTTTGCGATTTTGGATTTGAACTTTCCTAGCGGTAACCTGTCACTGTGTAGTAACTTGTTACGAGTGCAAACGCATTTTCTTTTAATGACATCCTCCCTTATTTACCTGTATTCTTCACTGGTTAAACTTCACCGCAGTTTCTGGTATTCTCTAACAAATGATTGTTTTGTTTTAGAAATAAGGTTGACCTGGAAAGGAAAACCACAGGAAAATAACATACGTTGGCCATTTTCTTGATTTTACAAGAAACTGTTTTAAATCCACAATCAGCATTATGTATACTTGCTCATCGAATATAGATTTGCTTGTAATAGATGGACTATGTCTCTTCAAGTATAAGAAGTTGTTAAAACGGCTATTCAGAGAGCTAACAGAGCGCACCTTTTCTCAATTTTGCCGCAAAAAAAAATTGATAAAACACGTCCTTTCCCTGTGGTCTTCAAGAACTTATTCATGTAGTTATGATGTTATAAATGTATATTTAAAATACAAGCAAAATCAGTGTAGGCTACCCCCGCCATCTTGGCATGAACTTTCCATTGATTTAAATAGGACTTGTTTTACTCATGTCGTGCCTCGCAGTAGTAGAATATTCAAGTTCACTTTCACCAAATTTGCCTTAGTGGACATTTTCACTCTTGTAGAATTTTCGTTTGTGAAGTTTCCTTAAATATATAAGTATGTATTATGAACAGTTTACTATATAAATCACAATATGTCAAAGGGAAATTATACCGTTGGGTGACTTGAATATTGCATTTCTATAAAACAGCATGAGTCAAAGAAAATATAACGAAACAATAGGGGAAAACAGAAGTTAAAAATTACGCTCCTAAGAGACATAAGACTAGTAAAGTAATTCTCTTGTAAATCAAAGGAAAGTGTATACCAAGATGTCAGGGACCGTTAATATGAAGGAACTGATTCTTTGATAGCGAGATATTAAAATGTGTTGTGTAAGCTAGAAACAGTTTAATAAAATACAACGATTTACTTTACTTAGGATGGATGCACACTGGCTCCTAGACCTAACCTAATTTAATTTAAAATGTTAGGACAATAACAAATATCTATGATTGATATCAATGGTAGAAACAAAGTATAATATAACAGAAGCGTTGAAATGAATGCAATAGATATTCCTTTAGTAACGAAATATAATATAATACAATGAAGTTTTACAATGATTTTCAAGCATAGTAAAATATATTGTTGTCAATATTTGGTAACATATAATAACGTGTAATGATTCTAATTTTACTCACTGGTAAAAACAAAAGGGCTGCATTCGGTTGCCATAGTTTACCTGACGTGGAATACTCTGCTCTGTAAATGACAGATATTAATATTGGGTTAAAAGCTAATCGATTTACGTCTTCCAGCAAATGGACAGAAACATAGCTGTTTCCATTAATATGTTCTAGTTCTTTACTAGTACTTCATAAGGGAGAAAAGTTCTATTAAAGCAATACTGATATTGAACAAACAAAGTGTACAAGTAACTTTGCATGTTGAAACGAGTCGGTTATCAAGAGTCACGACACAATTTCCGGTACCTTATAAGTTTGTTAAGTGTTTGTTTCAGATACGTTGCTAAGTGTTCAAGAAATTATTACTTGAAACATTACTATAGTTAGTAAATACGTTTCACAAGATCTGTACCTTTGTATATTCCTAAACCAAGCTTACACATGAACAAATATTTGAAAACAATCTTAGCTACAAGGACATTGAGCATTGAATGAACGCTAATGACATTTCTTGGAACAAAGAAAAGAATTCTGTCGATGCAACTAACAAAAGTATAGTAGTTTCATAATACTATTGAAACCATTTGAGTGGTCATTAGTCATGGCATAGTACATGTGTATATCACACAAGAAAGTGTAGAAGAATATATGTATTATTTCATGCTTGATAACAAAAACAGTAATCGATTTTGCGATCATCGTGTGCAGAGGTTATATTAATCATCAATACCAAAAAGGCCCATTTGACTTGTGTTTATTAACTAAATTTATCTGCAGTCATGAAGCCATAATACTATAAAATTTACAAACATGGTAGATTGTTAAGAACGTTTTATAGCTTTCAATATTATATCTGTTTTTAACTGTGCATGTTGAAAATATGTAACAGGAATATATTCACTTTATACTACGTTAGGTTGCGTTGTGGTATTTTGGTTAATTTAGCTAAACCTAACGTAAGTTAGTTTATTTTTGTAGTTTTAACCAGTGATCAAAGTGAGGCGGTATACAATTCCGAATATGGCTTTTAGACCTAAAGCAATATCATCACTGGAGAATGCAATAGAAACTGAAACAAACGGTTGTAAAGTCATAGAATTTTGAATTAATTTATGACTTTCAGACATCTACGACTCAGACCAAGTATGATAGTCTTACACCTTTCTTTGCGTAGGCGATCAGTCGCAAAAGAAGCGAAATTCGTTGTGATGCAGGTGAAGCTGCTTTTACTCACATAAGTAAAACACCACTAGCGCTGTCGGACCATTGGCGGTTCAGGATCGGCTGCCTGCAAAGGTGCTTTAAATGTCGGCTCAGTGGTGGCTGAACAGTGGCTTCCACCATATCTGCTTACGATTGGCAAACACTGACGGACCACCGTCGGATGGATGGTGGCTGCCGATAACTATGGAAATATCAAGAACAAGGAAAATGAAGTACTAGATTTCTATGAAGTGCTACATATCAAAGCATATCAATGTTTCTATTAGAGTCTTCACTGGCTCCAAGACACACTTGCTAATTAAGATTATTATCTTAATACATAAGTCTATTTAGTAATTGCCCCCTATATTTTCGATACTGAATTGCTAATCTTCAGTACAGTTAGTAAACGTTAGCGTTCGAATAAGAAAGGTGATAAAAATAACATAAGATTAGCCAACCAGGACAATTTGAAATAACTTTCAATATAAGAAAACATTTAATTCACACAGTACATAAACCAATTCGCTGATATTAGTACACATACCATAGAATGTGTTAGAACACAGAGGCTATTATTAAGAAGATACCAAGCTGTTAAGTCTGTACACAATCTCATTCATAGCCTACATTAATTAGGTTAGTTTTCATGCAAACAAATAGTTCATCCCAAGCTTAGATTCTTTTAGTATTTTTCAGAAAGGATTAGGCTGCTTTACATATAGTTCAATACCTGTACATAGAAAACATTTTAGTCATTCACAAGCCTAAGTATGTATTTCTCTTCAAGCCACATTAATAAAATCTTCATAAAAGTCAATCAAAGAGATATCGTTATTTACATTGTTACATAACCTATCCATTATGCATGCACTAAATAGAAGTTCCTAACAAAAACACTTTCTGGTTTACCTTTTTGTAGATATTTAGTAAAATCCATTCTCCGATTATCTTAGTATTTCTACCGGATAATGTAGAACGCCAACACAGTTTAAATTTCCATGATTTAAATTCAATATTAAAAGAGCAACTTTCTACATTCCACACAACAATAGTAATCTTCAATTCTGCACCACATTCCAAACAGCTGATCGTCGATTTTATTTATTTGATCATTGCTTCGAATACACAATAGTCCCATAAAAATACTGTAAGATTATCGGTCCTGACGTCACTTCATAGATTAAGAAATATTCAGAACGTAAGATCTTATCCATTCATCAGACATAGATTACGAAATCCGTAGAACGTTCCAATCTAAATTAAAAACTTTAAAATTAATTCCAACAGTAAAATGTTCTCTAATCGAGTAAAATAAACGGAAGAGACTTTCAAAGATTCAATTTCATATTTATCATAGCGTCGTTTAGAGTACATCAGAAAATAATATAGCTCACTAATGTAGAATTGTCATGAAACACCGACTAAATTATTGTAAGAAAAGGACACTTTTAATTGGAAGAAGGAAATACAGGGTAACTGAGGCGAATATTGCCATGAAGACAATATCGCCTCTAAAGCTTATAATTTTACTTTGAGAAATAAGAAACAGAGTCCATGAGCTGTTTCTTTGTGTATGCTTATTGGGTATCTATGAGCAAGCGATCAAGAAAATTTGTTTCTTTTCAATAGTATGGAGTACAAGAATGATTATCTAAAATAGTACAATGCTGACAATACTGCCACTCGTGCTTAATTATAGAGATAAACGTAGACATGGGTGACCAGCCCAGACTCCTACACAGTATGAGGAACGTCAAAGAGCATTACAAACTTCCGAGAGTAATTTATCACCCCAAATGAGTCTAGCTGAGATTTTGTTGACGAATAAAGTTCAGCAACTAAACGGTTGTAGGATATCGTTGAACAGCAAATGAATTGTTCTGAAACGGGAATTGAATTGTTGGTAGAATTTTAAGAATCTTCTGGGGAAGGAATACAAATTTCATAGAAAAAGAGGAAGATCAGCTTAAATACGTATTAAGTAGATCCTGAATAAGACATACAGCTAAAGAGAGATAGTAATTAGCTTGAGAAATGTAGGAATCAAGAGAATACGAAGAGCAAACGCCATCAGAAAGATAATTTTTTGTGGTGATTGTGCAATTTTATTGCCCACATAAAAACAAAAGATTATGGATTCAATGTGTGGAATGCAAGATATGGTTCCATGAGAATTGTACCCACGGGAGTGTTTGACAGTAGTTGGATAGGAGTCTTAAGATAGTTGTGTACTAATAGACGATGAACATCTTTCACTGACAATACATTCGATATCTGAATCCACATCTCTTATTTGTTGCTTAACTTCTACCAGGTGCGTGAATATGAAACCGGAATTTATGTACAGAAAGAACACAGTGATTGGATAACAATGCGAAGAACTATTTTATTCGAAGTATTGGCCATCGCCAGCGATACATTTCTGCCATCGTTCCGGCAATGTGTGGGTGCCAGACCAAAAAAACTGTGCCTCTTGTGCTGCAAACCAGTCATCAAGCCATTCTCGTACATTTTCGTAAGATGTGAAGCGCTGGTCAGGAAGTGCGTGTCCCATGGATGCAAATAAGTGAAAATCGGAAGGTGCAAAGTCTGGTGAGTAAGCCGCATGCGTTCCCAGCCAAACGTCGCAATCGTTTCCTTGACCGTTTTTGCTGTGTGGGAGGGTGCATTATCGTGAAGCACAATCACTCTATGTTGTCTTTGGTCATATTCTGGTCGTTTTTCACGCAAAGCTTGATACAAATCGATCGTTTGTTGTCGGTAACGTTACGAATTAACGGTTTCGCCAGGTTTCAGTAGTTCATAATAGATCACTCCCTTCTGATCCCACCAAACACAAAGCATTACCTTCCGTCCACAGCGATTTGTTCTTGCAGTCGATGTCGCCGGTTCTCCTGGAGTTACCCATGATCTTTTACGCTTAGGATTCTCGAAATAGATCCACTTTTCGTCACCAGTCACAGTTCGATGGAGAAATGATTTCCTTTTGTACCTGGCGAGCAGAATTTCGCAAGTGGTTTTTCAGTTTTCCTGCTGTCGTTAGTCAATGCATGTGGAACCCATTTATCCCACCTTCTGAATCTTTCCCATTGCTTTTAAACGTATGAAAACTGCTACTCGTGTCACATTTAATTGATCCGCGAGTTGTTGTTGCGTTTGAGCGTCATTCTCATCCAACAAAGCTTGCAATTCGCTGTCTGCAAACCTTTTCGGTGGTCTTCCACGTTCTTTGTTTCTCACGTCAAAATCGCCACTTTTAAATTTTGTAAACCAGGCATAGCACTGTGACTTACCAAGAGCATGATCACCGTAAGCTTCGACAAGCATGCGATGCGATTCTGCAGCAGTTTTCTTCAAATGGTAAAAATTACGCCTTGTTCAACGCTATTGAACACTACACTATGACATGAAACTTGTCTGGTTGTGAGTTGCAAATCGTTATGAGCAGTCAAAACAAGCAAGTGGCGCCAAGGACGAAGTTTTACGGTAACTACAGTGACAGCTAACGCCGTCTAAGCACAAATTCCGGTTTCATATTTACACACCTGGTATATTATATCCCACATTATGTTGTTGTTGTTTTAATTTTAGGTTAAAAACTTATCATTCAAATGTATTTTTCTATTTTGTAATAACGGAATTTGTAAGTGGTGATATCACCTTCAGGTGCTTGCAATATCGCCAGTTTACCTAATGTAACAAAAAAGATAATAGGCTGTAGGTGGTTTCTAATTTTAAAATTTCATTTGATGGTTATTATTTTAGTACAAGATACTAGCTATTTTTTTCTATGTGGCTGAAAAAATGAATTAGTTATTTCAAATATTCCGAATTAGTGACAATATTAGCTTCATTTACTCTACTAAATTTACGCATATCTGACACTATGATCAAACTAAAACAAGTTGTAATCAGATCTGATTTTCCCTCAAGCTGACGAACAGATTTACCATTGAGTACAAATACGTCACTGTGATAATTTTGAAGTTATAATTTACAAATATCTCAAAACAAAATTAGTCGGACTTACTTCCTTTCACCAATCATCGCTTCTTATTAAAGATGAAGTATGATGATGTGGTCCAATAGCAGTAAGTATAGAGAAGAAACATTAAACATGTGTTGTTCAAATCCGAATTACATTTTCACATCGCAATAAGAGCTTCAAGTGAAGATTAAATTTGATATAAAGAAAATGTGTTTTACATGTGATAGACAACAAGTCGATAATGAGAAGATTAAGTATGTTCCCAGAACTTCTTACGTAAAATGCAAACAAAATATTACCTCAAGTAAGAATATAAACACATATAAGATAAAATGAGAAAGCATTTTGAAGACGTGCATTAATCGTAGTAGAAATGAAAGACAAACGTCCAGACATAAATGTCTGAAATAACTAATGCTAAGTGAGACCACTTTACAAACTGTTATTTACCAAAATAAATCAACCCCCCATTCTCCAATTAGGGACTGAACTGAAAGACAAATTGCAACAATTTTCTTTGGATGAGATACTGAGTATAAATATTGATGTGAGCCAAAGATTTGGAAAAGCGTAGCTAGAAAAGAAAATTGTTAGAGACTTTTAAACTGAAATTAACAGAAAATCACAAACTGAAATACTTAGAAACTCTTGGAAACTCTTAGATTACAAAGGTGGTCTGCATCAAACGTTATTTCAATAGCGTAGTCTGACAGACTACTTTAGAAAAAAATATTTAAAGAAATATTTTTACAATTAATAATTTATTTTAATGATTTTAACATATGTTATAATTGTTTTAAAAGTTTACAGAGTTTTCAATGACGTATAAAGTTGACTTGACACTCACAGCAGTTACTGGCTGGACGGCCCCCACACATGGCTTCAGAACTAGTCACATAGTCTCTCTGACGACGCCTTTGTAATCTAATGTGTTCACTAAACTATGTCAGCAACATTGGAAGTAAACCAAACACAAAGCCGTAATCTACGAGACCACACGAATTTAAAATGACGCAGAAAGAAAGAGAGTAGGGGGTGAACGACTCTTCACCGACACGTACTTTCACACGACTGATTCTTCATGCATTGCCCAGGCGCCAAATTGCTTCAAGAATTGCAATCAGAACTCTAATTATTATCACTTACGACGGTGTATAAAATTGGGATGGGTATCTTTCATTCAAATCGCTTCCATGAAATCACACACTGTAGGAGTAGATTAGTAAACTATTTGTAAAAAAAATAGAGAAAAAACATTTAAGATAAATGATAGCAACTAATACGAACAAATTAATTACGGAGGATCACGTAATTCAAATTACACTTTATAATGAGGCAACTGATTTCATTCACTTACTCAGGGCTTCTCTCTAAATCACACAAGTTATATTTCTTTACTTCGCATTCACTTTGAATTTACCCTCATGTGTTGCTTTTGCGGCCACTTGACATCAATTCAATCTTATCCAGTTCTATCGCATTTGAGAGCATTTCTTTTTCACAATTTACTCTGATACTAAAGAGAATCACTTCTTATTCCCCACAGCACTCATTCTCCCAAAATACCGAACTCGATATTTTATATCATATTGACACACTGAGTAGGCTCTTTTCTTCAGTTCGTGAATAGAAATCGAAACGAAAATCTACCACATGGACATACCACTGACGACCTCCCACTTCACTCGCTTAGCTGTAATCCTAACTTCCTCTCGAACATTCAATCCGCGAGCGGAATGCCGGGATAGTGCTCCTAAATTTGGCCCAAGCCGATTCATCCGAAAGCCTGGAGTCGCACCATTATTTTCTCTGGTAGAATTTCACTCAGGCTCCCTCCGCACAGTACCGAATCAAAACTTGACTCGTACCTTCTTCGAACTAGGCGCCCTCCGTAGCCCCTTTCTTGTGAGCCAAGCTTTTTATTCGTATCTTACCTTCTTCTTACAAATGGCTGCTTTGGTAAACAAACCTCTCATACTTATTACCGTCACGAGTGTTACTTAAGATACGAAAACTTGTGTAACTATTTCCCATTATCCCCCATCTGAATATAACGAGACTCAGACAGACACTCGCCCCCGTCTCTTCTGAATATCTGGGAACGTTACTGTCTCTCATTTTGATTTCAAATTATTTTTTTTCTCTGGAACATTCTAGGCCATCAAATTTAAAATAAAACTTGGCCATCTCTCAATTTCCTCATCAAATTTCCTACTGAATTTTGTACCAGGCCACCGAAGAAAGCCTCCTCTTTTTCTTTACATTTCTCCAAGTTCTGGAGCGCTGTTCTAAAACACCTTCACTCGACGACGACGCGATACCAACAAACCCTTTTTCTATTCCAAACAACAATTTCCATGAGGAGCTTTTTCACAAGACACTTTTAAAAATGAGAAGCCCATCATTTTCCTTTGAGAAGATTGCCGCCGTTTGCAACGATCTTCCTTCATAGTTCATGCGAAACACACGAGCTCTATTATTTCCAGTTTTTAAACAAGTCCTTGATCTCCAGTCTTCAGAGAGGGAATTCGTTGTCTTCTTTAGCAAGTATATTTCTAACACAGCAAAATTTAAAAGAAAAGAACTATTCTCCAGTGCCTTTTTCTTTAGGCATAACATATTCTGAAATAAAACTATAACACAAACTACTTCAAATCATTTATCATGCATCCAAAAATAAATTTTCCCATCTTTTTAATTTCGTGCCCACACACTATTAAAAAAAAAAAAAGAATTATGTAATGAACGTTGTCCTCATACTTTTTTTGCAGCTGACCAAGTACAGACTGTTCCAAAAAGTTTAATACATATCCAAGGCTAAGCAAGTGTTAGCTACTGCCATCTTAATTGCTAATTTTCACAACAAAATGGAGAATATTCTCAACCATTGGTGATTCCTATTCTTAAGTGACAAATGGAAAAGTGACGAAAAGGTGACATAGGTCGTGGGTCACTTAGTTTGCCTTCAGAGTTTGAATGATGCACTTCTGACCATCTACAGTATATTGTTTTGTTCTGATGTTTGCCTTAGACTGGAAGCTTTGTCCAGTTGGTACGATGCTGGAGTTCTAACTGAGCCACCTGTGTTCGAGTCCCACTTAAAGTTCCCAATACCCCTGAAAACTCAATGAACTCTTGTTTTCCCCCAGTAAATTGACTGGAAATTTTCATGCAACAAGATTGCCTGTTGTTTTTCCAAGAGATATTTCTCAATGTTTTTGATACTGTAGAGAGAAACTTACTTATAACTTCGTTTCAATGACTTTATTTATCTCATCGTTTTAGTCTGGTGAAAATTAAACCATATACTAAATAATAAGATAGACTTGTCACGCCTATCTATTTTCGTCTGCGCTAAGAAGCACGTGATTCTGAAGCCTTCCGCTAGGTGACTCTGATGACTACCTTCAGTCGCTGGTTCCTTCCAGTAGTAGCCATCAGAGCTACCAAACGCCAGGCTTCAAAATCACGTGCTCTCAAGCAAAACCCATCAATATTAGAGCAGAAAAAAGCGGTGTAAGTTTATCTTACGGTTTAGTCTATGATTAAACTGGTATATCTATTCCAATTTTATACTTTTCTCGATTTATAGAAGTCCAGCTAGTTTAATTCTACGCCTTTCAGTACATTGTTACCGGGGCCACCTAAGAAGCTACCTAACTTTATGTTGTAAACCTATTTGTGTTTGTTGTCAGTTGATTGATGCAATTGGCTATTACAGAAACGAACTGGTGTTCTCTCCGGATCCCACTAGTTTCATTTTTACTTCTTCGCTAGGCTACCAAAACTTTAACACTCTAACCTGCTTGAGAAAGTGTCCAGAAAATGTAAAAAGAAGTGTTGAACTTAAAGATCTATGGTAAAAATCCTAAATTCATGTAGAATTCGATTATTACAACCTCATAGAAGTACCTGGAAGCAAGTGTGTGTTTCGAAAGCCTAAGAAACGTTTCAGAATCTTCTGAATACGAAATGTGTAAATATGATAATTTATAATATTTTTATAATACATATATAACACTAAACCAAGGCAAATACTTAGCCCTACAACTACTGGTGCTTCACATCACCATTCATAAAGAAATATATGTGTCATGTGCAATCTTCAATGTCTCCCTTCCCAATTCAGTTTTCTTACAAAGAACTCTATTGTTCCTTAATTTGCTGAATTCACAAGCTTCTGAGCAACTCAGTTCGGTAACATGTTAAGTAGATGTTATTTATACTGACTTCTCAAAGACGTTTGATGCTGTTAACCACGATACCCAACTTAGCAAATTAGTGACATTTAATTTCACACTTGAGTTGCGTCAGCTTTTTCTCATTTTAATTACACGATCACAAACAACGTGAGCGATAGAAACCTTTTGCAATTGAACAATATGTCTTGCACTTAGGTGTTCCCCTATTGTTCCTTAATTACTTACTCGAAATAATATCCAACTCTAATTAGCTTTTATATGTAAACGATTTTTGAAGTTCATCGCAGCGTTGGCTGTGAACCAAATTAGATGCCACGAACGTTTGAGATGCCATCAATGCAGCTTACCACTGATGCGTTAAAAAACAAATCAAACATCAAACACACAACATTATAATGTAATGGCGTGAACAAGAAAATTAAAATACTTATAATTTAAATATGAGACCGATGATATTCCACTGAAAAGACAACTTCATAACAGAATTCGAGGTTATTTTGAGTCCAAACTTGCTTTCAATTTCACTATTAAAGAACGCAGTGTATACATTTACATTACGCAAGCGCTTCAAGACCCATTTCATATTTCATTCGCTTTGGAGATGCGAAATTGACCTGCTGTGGATTTATTCTTGAATAGACTGTACTAGTTTTTCCTTTTGTTAGCTTTCATTAATTTCTTCGCTTCGCAATGCTTTCATCTTTTTATTGGTACAGATCATCTCTTTCAAAATGCACGTTGTGGATTCCTATTGGTTTGAAAGCGCCTTTTATGTTCGGTCCATTTGTTTGTAACTTAATATTTGCATTAAAGATTTTTCAAATACAAAGGTTGTAATATTACTATAATTTATTACTTATTAAAATAGTTTAAGCTTGAAATATATTCACAATACCATTTCGGAAGATTCGTTCGTGTTATCTCGGAAGGGCTTCGTTAGAAGTTGGCGGCGTGACATATTTAGGAAGATTTTGGCGAGAAATGAACTAGAAAAAGACTTCAGAACTGTATTTCGACATATCATACAGGAACCAGTCTACTTAAGTAGGGTAAAGTCATAAATTGCACCGACATGCAAATTGTACCGCTTGCGTATTTGGCAAGCTCTTTACACAGTGGCGCTACCAATCAGATGGAATCTGTATTAGTACGTGCTGTGTACTTACATGGAACATACTCAGTGTAGAGGTCATACAGCCCATTTCGTATCGTAAGAAGTAAAAATAAATATACAACTAAGCCTCCTCACACTCACAAGTATATTTGAATTTTGTTGTACATAAAATACGTATAAATTATTTAATATGCTAATACGTATGAACAGTAATATGTGAATTACTTAAAATCTGTATGAAAGAAAGTAATATTGAAGTAAAAATGGCCATGTCTTACAAAATAGATCACTACGTTTCTTCCTGAAAAAATACAGTTGAACAACAAGAAAACTGAAACAGCTAATGAGAAAACATTTGCAACATTTACCAGCCACAACTCAACTACCTGGTATTGCTTTATATGCGAAGAAAGAAGATATGATCCAGTGTTTGAAGAGTTGTGTCTGGTTTCATACTAAATGCGTGAAATTAAGTTTAAAGAAGATAATATTTTATTGTAGCTAGTGAAGAAGTAAATGGAAGTAATTGATACTTCAAATAATGTCTTGTATTAACAGTATAGATCACCCCCGCCATCTTGGTATGAACTTCCCATTGATTTATATGGGAATTGTTTTATTCGGTCTTTATTTCTAAAGAGTGTAGTTTTTAACTTCCGTTTTCGTGTAGCGTTTCGTCATGTTTTCCTTGACTCATGCTGTTTTATTGAAATGCAATATTTTACACATGAACAGTATAATTTCCTGTTGACGTATTGTGATCTATATGGTAAACTATTAATATTACATTATACTCATATATTTGAAAAAAAAAACTGATTCTCACGTAAATCAATGGAAAGGTCATACCAAGATGGCGCGGGTAATCTACACTGTTAAAGAAAATCTAGCTTTGTTGAACTGATACACGTGTTAAAAGTTCATCACTTCCTTATTTTAAGAACATTATTTTGTATGTTGAACTATTTATCGTTTTGTTCTTGCAAGCAAGGTTGAAAATGACAAAACTCTCATATGTATTACAACCTATAAATACTTTTACATTATTGCCATATGATTTTTATCTTATATTACCCCTTCCAAATTTGCATTTTACTAACGGTCCAATTTATAGTACTAGTGGTACAATTTATAGTACCTTCATATAAATTGTACCACTTTGCATCTTTACACATTTTCGATCACAGCTTCTAAACCATAACACGTGGTGATTTCAGAATGAGTACGTATATGTTTACTTGACCAAGCTACAATGTACAACCATTAGATTTTACTGAATTGTTATTGAATATGAACAAATCCAAGTATATTTGTTAATTCTAAGTGAAGTAATTTAAGTACATGGGCACGGCGTACATAATCTGGACTTCTTCCCATCCTAAATTTTCACAGATGAAAGACATTTTTGTTTCTTTCAGAAGTACCCAACGAGGAGGCCTTGAAAGGGATTTTAATAAATGTCAACATCCGTAAGTGAAATGGAATCAAAATTCAGCCCTAGAAAAACAAGGATATAGTTTACGTGGAACGTTTCGTGACGTGATTTAACTCTTCTTTCTTACATTTCACAGTTTACTAATCTACTTATATTCTTAACTAATAGATAGCGCTGGTTTATGTTTCAAATATGGCAGTTATATGGGGTTATACTTTTCAAGGGGTGTTATGATTTCCGTTTCCGATAACGTAATATGAATTCGAATTTCGATCAGCCTCTATGTCTTCAGCTCTTCTCATCTTAAAAAGGTATGCAACATATATTCAGTAACTTTAGCTTTCCGTTAGTTATTTATCTCTCAGCAAAGATAGTTTGTTTTCGTTCAGTTCGCTCGTTAAAAGTCAGTAATAGAATGAACATTTGTGTACTCTGTTAAACTAGGCAGCATAAAAATAGATGTAATATCCTCACAGTTTTGGCAAAACGAAATTTCTGAGTTCTTGTAAATTTCCACATATTAAAATCCTCATGTTCGGTAGTTATAGAGCATTTCCAGTTTGCTTACACTTTCTCTAACCACAAATTAAATATGATCAAAATTAAAGTATGTACTCAAAATTTAAAGTAGTCTAGACTTTTGCTATGAATCAAAACTCTTGTTTATTGTTTGGCAGAAAGTGTAGTAGATTGCTCTCAATATTGTTTGCAATCAAACAAAATATAACCGAACCGAACCGAACCGAACCGAACCTAGTTATGTATACATGTAAAATCTTAGCTTTTCACTCTGTAAACTGTTATTTCAAATTTTTTTAAAAAAAAAACATAAAAAATTAAATATTCAGTTTTACTAGGAAACTCTCTAATCTTTGAGAAGCGTTTACAAAATGTTGGTCTTCATGTCAACTTGCGCTATAACTGTTGTGTGAGCAAACTTACGTAATTGTGTGCATGGATGGCTTGGTCTTTCCAGTGTCCTTTGGGAACTATTTTTACTTTTAAAGCAAAGGCAAAAATTTGTAAAATCCATATACTTTCCTCGCAATTCTAGTAATTGTCGTTTCATGTAGCGGTATATTTTGGTCATTTGTAATGGTTATTTTGGTAATTATATACATATATATATATTCCAATTGTATTTTATCATATGACTCATCAAGCCGTTACACTAAGCTTCTCGTCAATTATGATAAGAGTATTTTTCTTGTAACTAACTAACTCTATGGCTTAACCAATTCGCAAGTACAACGCTGCAGTAACAAAGGTTTGCCATAGGATTCTATCCTGCATAAGATCAAGCCAGTTTTCATTACGAACACCTACCTCTTGAAGATTCTTGGTGCGATTGTCTTCCCAACGACGTTTTGGTCTTCCCGGCGGTCTCTTTTCCTCCGCCTTTCTAACGACGATAGAATAATCTAAGAGGAGGTAAGTTTTCCTGTACAACATATTGCACAATGACGAAAGTTTCCTAGTGTTCCTATCCCACATAGAATTCCGTTTTCCGAATAGAGTTGCAGTATTAGACAGGATAAAATCCTTTTTCGTACACCGAAACAAAGAACAAATGTGGTATATGCTCTTTATAAAACTCAATACTCGCCCTGCTGTAGAAAAATTTGATATGTTACAAGAATTCTACAATTATTTATAGTAAGTTGTAATATTATACTATAAGATATACTGTATATGATACTGGCAACGGTGATCACTGTTATCCGTTGCATAAACGTTATGAAATACTAGTTAATCTTAGAAATTCTTCCCCAGTTTGCTGGAGTTGCTTGATTATACAAAAACATCAGACTAGTAACTCACAATTGTTTATATGCTCAGATTCAAATAAGTGCTCTATAAGGCACAACTGTAAATCCATACATTTGCTTCGTCCTCCATTGCAAACGATATCTAAACTGAAATATGTATGAATACCTGTAAATTAAAGTGCCAGGATGTCTTTGTGTGTGATCTAGGTTATTAACACCATTGGTTTATAAACCTTATACGCTTATTTTTCTTTTTTAAAAAATAAAACGTTCAGCTGACAACTAAAAAGCAATATCTCTTTTAGATTCAATATTAAATTCGTTCGTTTCTTTGTACGGTATTGGACACACATATAATGATTTCCTATGATCATTTATTTCTCTTTTTTTTTCCTACTGGCCTGGTCAGAAACGAATATCACACTGACAGAATTTATGACGTCATAGTTGGATACATGTGATCTTATGACGTCATGAATAGCTCAAATATTGCAAATGTCCTTTCCAAAGGGTTTTGTTGCAATAGTATTGTTGGCCTAGGTGGTAGTGCATCGGCTTCCTAACTGGAAGTCCTGGATTCGACCCCCGTGCAAGCACACATTATTCTTTTTCTTTAAGTGAACAATTGAACATTCTTGTTTATATGAAGAGTTTTAACATTTTATTTGTGCTTGTCAGACATCTCCAGACACCTCCTAACCCCAGTCGGACGGGTAGCCGAGCGGTCTGCGCCGATAGGCCATCGGCTCGAAGATCCCAGGTTCGAGTCCCGGCAGGGTCATGGGTGTAGATTTTAACAGCTAACGGCGAATCGTGACGGGCCGAAGTCCACAGCTACTAGACTGGCCCATATAAAAATAAAGATTACCAAAGATTACCTCCTGACCCCACACGAACATCAGCACCTTAAATTACTTGTACTGTTCATGACTTCATTAGATCACTTGTAGGCTATGCAATTATGACGTCAACACAATTTTTGTCGATACTGCTTTAAGAAATTTGTGTTCTTAATTGAACGCTTGTACTATTACTACTACTATTATTACTACTACACTTCCAATAATAATAGTACGAGGGGCGTTCAATAAGTAATCTACCTGAACATGAAAATGAAATGTGATGATGAAACTCACTTCATTATATTTCAATGTGAGAAACCCTGTTACATCTTGGTTGACTGTGTTATCGTCGGAAAACCATGGCCCACGTAGAAAATTCTTCAGCCTCGAGTCACTGGAAAGCCAGGTCTGGGGTATTGGTTGGATTGTTAAGCTCTATGAAGCCATATTCCTTGATAGCAACCTGTGATTTGAATTACGTGTGCGAGCGCGTTGTCATTTAGCAGGAACACCAGCCGATAAGGTACCAGGGCTTCTCTGTTTGAAAGTCTCGCAAGAAGAGATCGTTTTGCCATGATCTTTCCTTCTGAACGTTCCTCACGAACTATATTGAGGGTTCAGATACCCTTGTGTTTCCATTGCATGGTTTGATCTCAGTATCATGATAATGAATCCAAGGTTCAACCCCCATAATAATTATTGAGTTGAAATTATCTGGGCCGGATATTTACGCGAAAAACTGCGATGAAAGTAAATCGACCTTTTCCATGCGTTTTGTTAATCAATTATAATAATTACCACGCAGTTACATTTACCAACAATCCCTATTTGAAAAGTAGGATATAAGTTAGAAAGGTGAAGATTGTTTTACATAGCCATTATTAGCGTGAATTGTTCAAACTCGCGAGGAAACACATTCAAACGGAACGAAAATTGATTTTTTATATTCTTAGAAATGGCAGGTTTTGCAGATCTATGGCTACGATAGGTGGTTAGTGCCACGTGCTATTCTCACTACACGTGCATAGTAGATAACCTTGATACTAAACAATACAAAGCAATTATCTTTTAAATGATCTCCTAGAATCTCCTGGGGATCTCCTATATGTTTCTTTTTTAGTTTTGAAAATACATTTATCGATTAGCATGTCCCTAATAATACAAATTCTGCCTTTCATTGATCGTTTAATCGAACATGTTAGTATCATTTATTTCTCAAGGAAGTAGCGTGATCATAAAGAAAGTAATAATTAGGTAACATATGTGTATCATTTTCGTGTATTTTTGTTTCAAATACGTAGTTAGGGCTTATCTAAAGTTCTAATATTAATAATAGTTGTGTTCAAACAACTATGAATCGTTTTTACTAAAAAGAAGAACAGAGATTCTTTACTAAAAAGAAGAACAGAGAATGTAAAATATACTTCGTACTTTCTGTTAGCTGTTGGTAGTGATTAAAAGTTGTCATTAGTCTGTGATACAGGGTTCTGGCAACACTTGTTCAAATTTTGATATCTGTAAGTTTTCGCCATATTGCTTTATATTAATACTATCTGATTACCTGACGTTGCCAGGGTATTTATTTATCCATTCTTCCATTACATTCTAACCCAGATAACACCCAAGATTACACCAAGTGTGTACTAGCCTTGTTTTTCCCCTTGTAGTGATAAACTTAAAGCATAAAGTTTGTTTAA
This sequence comes from Lepisma saccharinum, assembly GCA_022664845.1. Lineage (NCBI taxonomy): Eukaryota > Metazoa > Arthropoda > Insecta > Zygentoma > Lepismatidae > Lepisma > Lepisma saccharinum. Next base: position 39,621 of record JAGDQP010007694.1, on the reverse strand, counting down.
ATGTTGTAGCAAAATTTCGAATTACAAACTTGCCGCATCAAAGTTTGCTGCAAAATTGGAAATACAAGTTTTGCACATAAAAGTTTGGTGTAAGTCTGAAGTTTGATCTATCACATATTGTAAGCCGTTAACGTAAAAATGAATTATTTTTATTAAGTGGGAGGTTTTTCCTCTCTCTGTCTCTCTCTCTTTCTAAAGGAACAAGCAATACTTTTTATCCCCACAAACACCTTTCTTGAACACGCAACGTGAAGAATAAATTGCGGGCCGGGTAGCCGTGCGATCTACGGCGGTAGGCCAACGACTCGAAGGTCCCGTGTTCGAGCCCCTGCAGGAGCATGGGTCTGGATTTTAATGGCTAATGGGCGAATCGTGATGGGCCGAAGTCCAAAGTTGCTAGACTACTGGCCCATATAAAAATAAAGTTTACGAAAGTGAATAATAAATTACAGTACCTACTCCTATCGATGACATATTGCTTTTTTGGTCTTTATATTGCGTAATGAAAGAAAAGACTAAGTTGAATTGTTACTACTTGTGATATGGTGATGTCATTCGGGAAAAATACCGTGAAAATCGTAATCAGTTTTGACTCGTGGGCAGATCTCCATGAAGAACATCGACAAGCAACAACTGGTAGCTTGCAGTTTGGTGTTGTGGTTGGCGTCTCGGAATGCTGCAACTGTAACCCGGGTTGGTTTCCCGCTGGGGTCATGTTTTATTTTTTTAATACTGTAAAGTAACTTTTTTTCTCTTTTTGTACAGACAGTACAGTATACGCATTTTCAAATTGTACAAAAAAAACCTGACCAATGGTTAGGTTAAGATTATTTTGAACCCTGGAATTCCAGTTAGTAATCCAAAATGAAAAATCACTGTTAGTTTATCACTGTAAGGAAGAATCAAGGCTAGTCGAAACTTTGATTAAACTAGTGAAAACGTTGTCACGGTGTACAAGTGGACTACAAATTACGCTGATTATAATTATTTACTGATCAGAAGAAGTCAGTAAGATTTTTTAGGACCAGTGAAGAAACTATTTCACTGGCCCTGCTACCAAAAGTTTATTTCGAGCCATGACTTCAGCACTGTTTATATTATTACTTGAGTTGAAACACTAGATCGCAATTATCTATTGTGACATCTATAAGACTGAGTTGGACGACTAGCTTAGATTTATTGGAATTATTTAGAAAACAATACCGTTATCATGAAAATTGTAAATATTTGTACTTTCAATATTGCTGAAAGATGCCTTGTTTACATTTCTAATATTTTACCATGATTATCGTTAACCGGTATAATTTTAGTTATGTAAACGCAAGTTACAGTTAACTTATGTTTTAAATGTTACTAAACGCAAGATGGCCGTTAAGCGCAGCTCACTTCGTGAGTTCATTTCTTTCGTTTTCGTAATGTATAGCATCCTAGTGACGAATATAGCTTTAATAGTGTAGAAGAATAGCGGCATAACTATTCTACAAAATGTTACGCTACGATCTATTCATTTATGAAGATTTTTTTATAATTTAAATCTCTGTGTCGTGTAATCATTAACTTAGCCCCGTGATGCTCACAAGATGGCAGAACAGGCACGGAAAACAAGTTAAAGTACTAGTCTGAACAGAAATTAGTTTCTCCTATAATTCTTACAATCATAATGATCTTACTAATCTAAACGAAGCATGATATGTTTGAAGTTTAAAGTGCACTGCCCAAAATTATAGGACTATGTTTCGATTATATAGTTAAAACGTTCACACATGATCTTATATTTGAACCTCCTTACCATGATTTCATGAAATAGCTAAAATATGAACAATATTCCCCTGTATCATTATGTCAAGTTGAACTGGAATAGGTTCAATTGTTCCTACGTAATAGACGAAAATGTGTTTGATAATGAAGTCTCGTTACAATCGACTTCGTTAATAGTTTGACACTCTAATGTGGCAACGTAGTACCTTATATAACCATCCCAAGTTTGAGGTAATGCTTCAATATAACCATTAGAAAATTAGTCTTGTTACCATGGAAACAGTAATAAATAAAAACTTCTAGCACGGCAAGAACAGGGCAGGTTGTCGACTACGTCACCATTGTAATTGTGGACAATATAAGTCCAGTCGTTCTTATATAATGTCGGAAAATATGTTATGTTAAAGTACCTTTGCCCTGGAAACCATGCGTACTTTGCCAGTCAAAAATATATTAAACCTTCTCCAACACAATAATTATCAATGTACGATAATTAGTTATTATCGGTCCAGAAACCTTGGAGAAGAAAACGCACAAAAAGTGCAATACTGGACATTTTAATAGGTTGGTAACACTGACAACCTGATTACTTCATCTTCTAACTTCTAATATCCGTCGTATAGACAATTTCAACTGTTTAACTTCACTCTAGCACATCATTCCATATTTATCACAAAATATTTATTCTGTTTAACGTTTTAAAGGATCGATATTGAACTTCAAATTCGAACCTCTGTAAACTCAAAAACGACTGAAACAATCAAGTTCAAAAGCAGGTACGAATCTTCTGCAGCTTAATCAATATCTCGGTGCAAATTTTTGAAGTCATCGGTGATACGATGTTGTGTAATGGGCGTTTAAAAATGGAGAAGTGAAAGCATAATATCATTCGAGAGTCTCGCGATCGGAATTTGAAAACGGAAAGTGTAAAGATACATAACCAAACCTGACATGACCTAACCTAACCTAACCCATGGTCACTAATCTAAGATAATCTGCGAGAAATGCCAGAAAGCAATTATTAATAATAAATGTGAACATCTAGAAATGTATTTTGAAAGAAAAATGAAAACAATCTTGCTCCCGCCAGGATTCGGATTTTTTGCTCAACAAGACCATGCCTTAACCACTGATCCACGGTACGAGCTTACAAACGGTAATTTATAAGTTGTTTTTACAGTGTATGTGTGTTACGTAAGAACGCTATGCGATAGCATTGGTTGCGCTTGCATGACACGACCTCGTTTCATATTCCGTTCGCGAGATTCTCTAGATCCGAGAGGCCTCCATTAAATATAGCATCTGTACAAATGTATTCAATACTTTTTTCTTTTCCAATGGAGACAGACTTGAACACACCCCATCCATTACAAAGAGGTAAAATGGATGCTATGTAAACATACTCCCAATCCCCCTCCAAATATATTTAACTGTGACAGAAATTAAAATGAGCTAACTTACCATCATGCCTTTAATTTAGTTACTAAATTCGCAATGTATTATCTCAAATCCTCTCTGAATTCATGCAAATATATATGTTTGACTTCCTTCTTTTTTTTTCACTCACAGAAAAATTTCCCATAATTCTAATCAAATAATTTTAAAAAGTTATTGACTAAATATTATTCACAACATTTAACTTATAATCCAGTTGAGCACTTCCCTCACTTCCGTTTTAAATAATATTACATTAAATATGTTTTTGAAATGATCAGAATGTTTTTAATCGAACACGAAAACTGTACTCTAAGTAATTCTGTGGTTCTGTGTGTATAATGGAGTTGCTCTCCATTTTGTTGTTTTCTGAATAGATTACTAACCAAATGCTTTTTACATTTCAGAGTGTAGCTAATACGATGATTTGGATATTAATAAAGGTACTGTTCTCTGCCGCTGTTGTTGCCTCAGAAGATGAATTATTAATTGCGGGGCTTGAATCACGTAAGGACTATCTAACTAATATTATAAGACAAATTCTAGATAACTACTTTCAAACATCGAATTTGTTAGTTATATTTGAGGAGCATCGAACAGACGATTTAGGATCTTTCATCGCTAAAACTTATACTTCTCCACTGTTCAGAATTCAAACAGACACTGTTGAAAGTTTTGCCATTGAAGAACTAGAAGGATTTATGTTTGAAGAACCATTATCTGTCAACTACATTATTATCTTAAACCAGCCAAATCAGCTGAATAGAATAATGTATAATTTTTGGTATTTCAGAGTTTGGAATCCACCGAGAAAGTGTATGGTTGTATTTCCTAGTTACAATTATACAGATGAAGATGTGGTGAATATTTTTAATAGTTTAGAAGAAGTAGATTTGGTAAATTCGATTGTGGTTGCACCTAAGTGTCCACAAAAGTCCACACAGATTCCCAGCGGCAGTGAACAACAACCTCTTGTCCTTGTATATTCTTACGAGCTGTTCTCTCAGTCACACTGCAGATTTGCGAAGGAGTCAATTGTTTTAGACTATTGGGACACGAAGTCATTTGTTCTTAAAGCAAATTTGTTTCCTAAACAAATAAAAAATCTACACAAATGCTACCTTCATCTGAAAACTTTTACGATGATATTTCCATATTCCTTTGACAGAATAGATGACAAGGGTGATGTTGTTAGTGAGGGAACTACTGCGTACATTCTTAAAACTTTTCAAGAGAAATTGAATTTCACTTTGGAGTTACACGGTCTTGATGAAACTAGTCAAGATGTAGGATTTGTTCTATACAATGGTACAATGACTGGTGATCTATTGGACTTGTTTTATGGTACCTATGAAGGCGCCTTCAAGCTCTCTATGGCGGCTTCTGATAAGTTACATTATTTTGATATGATTCTTTCTCGAGAAATTCTTCACGCAATATGGATAACTCCTCTTCCAGAAACCTACCCTCTGTGGATGGATATTTTCTTTGAGTTTCAAGCTCTTTCATGGATTGCTACAGCTTTGTCTTATTTGCTTGTAGTTGCATGTCTTAAAATGATTAAACGTCTTCATGTTTATCAAGTAATTCTCTCGTATGAGAGTAGCTTCCTCTACTCTCTGTCTATCCTGTTGGGTATCTCAGTTCGTCAACCTCCACCAAGACTTCTCATTAGGTTTGTCTTTGTTCTTTGGGCTTTAGTTTCGTTAGTTATAACACCTCTTATCAAGCAGCTTTGTTAGGTTTTCTGACGAAGCCTAAGACATATCCTACAGTTAATACAATGCAAGATGTTATTCAGTCTGGATTACACATCGGTGGTCAATCTGGGGCTCGAGGTTATTTCATGAACAGTGATGATTTCACACCACAAGTTATATACCAAAAGTGGGTCACCGAAGAAGACCAAAATCGTTTATTTCAAAGAGTTGTCGAAAGAAAGGATTTTGCCTTTGTTGCGATAGAACAAGGAGCAGCAATGTTTGCCCTTAATTCCTTCTTCACTTATGGAACTCTTCTGTTTCACATAGGCTCAGAGAAGTTCCATACTTTTCCTACAGCTTTCTATATGAAACGTGGATCACCATTTACTCAGCCTTTCAGGAACATCATTGACATGTCTTTTGAAGCTGGTCTGTTCCACAAGTGGCAGTGTGATGCGTTCTACTACTATATTCAAGACAATCTAGAAACATCTGTAGAGTTGAAAGTTAGTGAAGAAAAAGCTGCAATTAAATTAAAGAGTTTAGTGGGAGCTTTTGCTCTCTTGGGGTTAGGTTATTGTTGTGGACTTATTACTTTTATCACGGAGTTTGTATTGAAGTCTTCATCGTGCAGGATCAAGTGTCATCCACGGAAGCTATGAACGCTACTGCAAGAATCCCTGTCATTACTGAAAAGAAGCAAACAATTAGATCAACCCATTCGACCATGACGCAGCTCTCGAGAAGCAGAGTTTGAAACAAGAAAGAATTTTAAGATGAAGAGGGTAAGTTTAACCAATGCCAATGAAGTGTGCCAAAAAGTTACAAATATATCGAACAGTGACAGTGAAACAAGGAGTGTTATGAATGTAGATCGCTACGTTGTGAAACTTTTTTTGACGTGCTATGTCCAATTATTATGACGTAATTACAACTACGGAAACATAGATTAATGAAATTTATTGTAATAATAAATTATTTGGCAATACGTACAGTGTCTTGGGACAAGATTGCAATATGAAACCTAGCAAGTCACAAAAGAGACGTAACTACATTTTATGCCTCCCACGCAAGAGAATACCCCAGATCGAAGGTCGATTTGTTCCACTGAGAGGTTAGGGTGAATGACTCCCATGCAAGGGTCGCACCCCGCATTGCGAGATTTTACACCATAGTAGTTAAACCTCTGAAATCAACGGCGCTGTGATTCTTATCTTCACTCTGGACGATCCAACCTTTGCCTATAAAACAGATGTGATTATTAAGATGATTGTGTTGTTGATACAACAATGATAGGAGGAGAAGACAAATGTTTATCTGTGTTGTCAATTTTCCAACAAATTCACGAGTAGATAAATTCAGAAAGTATGATGATTGATCTGAACTTTTTTTTTTACAAAGTAAGCATATGCTTCTGATTGGTGACTTCAATATACCGGAAATAACCCGATACCGAATTCAATTTGAATAAAGTCGAGGTAAATGTAAATACTAGGTAAATTCATAACTCTTTTATGATTTCAAATATTGTCAATAATTGTTAACAACAATACTCGTACACTGGATCAAGTTTTATATAATCTAGAAAACGTTGAACATTAGAGAACTGTTGCCCTTGGTACAGGCAGATCGCTTTAATCGAGCCATAGTAGAAGCGTAGTTAAAAAAAGTCAATGCTTGTGGTAGCAATCTTAGAAAGATATATATATTAAGATTCTATATCAGAACACCTGGATTCTTATTGGGAATGTTTTAAGAACAATAATATAGTGAACAAACTCTATGATACTATCCATGAAATATTAGACAGATGTGTACTCCTACTTCCAAATAGACTTTGTTTCAAACTAGATGCGTTGGCTCACTGAAAATGGTATTAGGAAATCCAAGGCAGATATTCAGATGGCAGACTGAGAACGCAATGCATTTTGTGAAGAATCTGTTCGATTATGTAGAAAGATTAAGAAGGACATAAAAATAGTCTATAAGACAGATTAAGGTAAACTACGGAATTTTGTTCAAAATAAGACATCTTCCATGAAATATACTGAAAGTTAAAGAACGGAATTTGTGTAACAGTGAATAGGAAATACAATCGCACAGTATTTCAAATTAATTTATATTCAGAATTGTGTTAACGATTCCAAAATTAATGAGAGAGGTAATATATATACATACACTGTGTGTTGATGGAGTACATAGGAGATGTCAACAATATCCAAAACGACAGTTGGTTCTGGCTGCATACACCAGTCTATTGACAAGTTATAATGATATGTTTAATTGCAGTCAACCTGTCCCTAACAACATGAAATACTCTTGAGAAATGGAAATCTGGTCTAGTTTGTTCTATCCCGACTCTTAAGTGCAATAACACTTGTGTAATCACTGACTTTAGATGTACGTTAATATTACGTGTTTCCCCAAAGGTATTTGAACAGATTTTGTATCAGTGAATTATTAATCACTATATCAGTTACCTCAACTAAACAGCCAACTCGTAGGACAAAGAGAAGCAACTGGATCTAATTTATATTGACTTTGAAAAAGCATTTGACACAGTAAATCACAATGTATTACTAGAAAAATTAGAACCCCCATCACTTCTCTCCGACCTTGACTAGGTCCATCTGCTCTTATGTAACAAAAAATAAAAAGAATATGTTGTCTTGAACGTGTACAGTCCTAGTGAAATGAATATACCATGCTTTCAGGAATTCTAGTAAGATCGAACCTAGAACTCCTTTTATTCCTCTCATTTATTTATAACCTCCAAGGCCATATACTTCACATTGAAATATTACTGTTTGCCGATGACTTCAAAACATTTCTATGCAAGGTACCATAAAACTTAGAAGAAAAAAAAAGCTTATGTATTCCACCAGGTATTCTATCAATCAACTTAAAGTCAAAAGGAGTAAATGCAAAGTATTACCATTTAGTTTAAGTAAAACAATTCATCAATTTACTGCAATTATCCAATTGATAAGTAAGTAGTAAATAGATGTGTGATCCATTTCACCAACATACTTTGCAACTTTTCCCTTTGCTGTCTAAAGGTGTGCTTTTGTCACGTACAAATAATTTTGCAAAGTGCAAGGAAAAACTTTGACAAATGAAAAGTTTCAGAGGCTTTCTAAAACTTATCATTTTCAGTTCCGCAAAAAAAAATTGCAATGTGCAAAACTTTCAAAGAAATAAAGTGCAAAATAGGTGAAAAGTTTGCAAAGACATTTTTACAATTGCTTCAAGCGTTAATTGATTCTTAAAAAAAAGAAGTCAAAAGTTTGGTCCAAAGTTTATAAGTTTGGATATTCACTAAAACAATGACGCAATTTCAACAACGAAGAAAAAAGGGAAACTAAAAATTGGCACGGATAGAACTCTTGAAATCGTTATGAATTTTCTTCTCTGAAAGATTGAACCACAAAGCAAGGGCCTTTGTGGTTTGAAGTCCCTAGGCTTGAATTTGTACGAGCAGCATTGCAATTTCTTGCAACGTAAAACATACATTAGAGATTTGCAGAGATAGTGCTGCTATCTAGTGTTGGAGACACACCATAACATTACATTTCTTTCAAATAGGAATAAAAGTTAAAATTTCAAATAGCAAAGAAAGTAAATTAAATGAAATATTTATTTAGAAAAATATTTTACAATAGTATAAATATAATTCATGTCTAAAAAGCAGTTACGCTATTTCAATATTTCGTATACAAATATTTTGAAGATTCACCTATTATGACTATAGGTTCTGTTCGTCCATAGATCATCGTCTTTTGATCAAAATTCTTAACTTCTATTTTCACTAAAATCTTTGCCAATTTTACTAGATATAGTTTTGCGAAAGTCCGTTGTTGATACTGGAGAAACAAATGCTATGTATAAGCTTTTGCAAGGGTTCAACTATATTTTGGAGAACCTGGAGAAATGCGTTGAAACTGTTTAACTATGGAGAATGTTGAATTTAGAAGAACACCTAGAAAGCTATGTAGCATTTCTTAGAAGGTTCCTCTATATTTTCGGCTCTAATTAAACTGCGTTGTCCAAGATAGTTGTCACAACAAAAGATCTAGTAAGAGTATGTTTGTGTACACGGACAAGTAATACAACATGCAAAAATCTTTTGTAATGAACATACGTAAAATAACCGATTAAGATGATTTGAATATGGTCGTCTAAAAGCAGTGGTAAATTACTGAATTGTACGTTGCGATTTAACATTTGTCTCGTAAGCGTCTAAGAGAGACAACGTATACTACGCTCAAGTGCATTATAAATAGCCACCTGCGTTACAGATCGATAGGTCCTGATTGTTCCCCAACGCCATCTGTCCGCGCTTGGTGGAACTGCGTCCACCTGAGTGACAGCAGTGTGGTCAGCTTTGCGCGCCACGTAGCCACGAACAGGCGTATTAGGGGCTTTCTAGACCGAGTGGCCGTCACATTATTATTCACGTGATCCTCACAACGCTGGGTGGACGCCGAAAACTGGAACTCCATCCGGGAATTGAACCTTGAACCACGAGGACATGAGTCCAACGCTCTAACCACTAGACTATGGAGCCCTGCCTGCATAAACTTGGATGGTTGTTTGGAGACTAAGCTCAAAATCGGAATCCTCCTACACTACCCTGGGTTCAGCTTATTCTTTCTGTTTATACGGTGTGAACAACGCTCAGTGTTCGATTAAAACCGAAATCTCAACACCGCACAAAATGTAACACTGGTTCTAAAAACATAGCACAGGATCTGTGTTAACTGCTCCTCTGTGTTGAAGTAATCATCTCGTACCACTACACTGTGTTGAATTAACACTGGTATTTTGTGTTGTGCTTGTACGTATTATGTTTGATATAATTAAAAGTTATTTTACATTATGTGCACATCGTTCAACAGATTCCATATTTCCAAAACTCTAAACAGCTACCAAAAAAATTTGCGTGAAAAGCTGAAATTTCTACATCTAACAGCTATACGACGACTACAAATAATCCCATAACTTAATGGTAAGACCATGCAAAGATTGTAGCTTTAAGAAACATCGATGGTATATCATGTTATCACAAAACTTGTTTTTAAACACTCGTGCTAAATGTCTGACAATATTAAGTGTCTTTCACAGCAATGAGCATCTTTAAATTGACTAATGTTCGCTTTTGTCTTGCATATTGGTTCAGTTGTTAATCAATTGGTTGTTCTCTGGATCCCACTTGAAGTCGTCAATTTCCTCAGCCAAGGAACGATATCGTTGTCGAAGGAATCGGGCAGCTGCTTTCGGTTGTCTTTCTCGAGTGAAAATGCCCTTCTTATTTCCTACTACACGATTTGCCACTAGAAGAAAAGGTACAAAATATTCATATCAGTATTTTCAACAAATCTTCAAATTTGCTACATAAGCACATGCACAGCCCATACATAAATATATAATTTAGGTATGGTATAAGCATATTTGAACTCTTGTGAAATTCATACACTTCATGTATTACGTATAACGTGCTGAGCCACAATTTGCTTTTAGTACAGCTTTTATCCTCCGTTGAATGGATTTATACATATCCCACTGAGATCATGATTGGTTCCTTTAAGTGAAGAAATAGGGGAAATAGTGAATGACGGATGACTCAAAACATGCAAAACAATTACTGACAGTCGTGGTGTGGTTTCTAGCGTTGTCACTCCGAAGCAAGCAGACGCTGCTAGTCAAAATTTCACTCCTCTCGTTTTGAATGGATCGGGGAAGCCTCCTCAAAATTTCACAATAAGCAGTGACCTTAATTGGTGTGTCAAGAGACACATAGTAGACCAGGAGAATACATTTCTTATCCGAGAAAACAATAGCCATGAAATTTGGACTGAGTGGCTGACATGGGAGTTTTGGGTCTTATGGTCTTAGGAGAATGTTTCTTCGATTCAGAGTATGTGGTGATAAACTCAAGTTTCATCTACTGCCACAATACCGTCCAGAAACTCAAACTCTTTCTTTGCGTATTGCGTGAGAATCTCGAGTATGACCCAGCAGTTTTTATTAATCTTCCATTAATTTTTTGGAATTACTGCGCGCACATCATTCTCTGTACCTCAATTGTTGTGTAATTGCTTCATGCAATTTGGCCTTCGACAATTTGTGAATGACGCGACGCAACTCTCTAATGTTAAACGTAACAAATTTGCGAGAGGTTTTTCCTCTAATTAAACGAAGAAAGTCCTCAGGTATCGCCGACGGCGTCCCATCGTAAACATTAGTCATACCTTTGGAGTAACCATTTTTTTACGCTTTGTCCATTGATCACGTCACCATACACAGAATTTCTCTGCGAATATACGTTGGAAGTTCACCTTTTGCTTGGAGACATAAGAAAACACCAATCTCACATTTGGCTGGATTTCGGATCGAAGCTGGCATTTCACACACGTCTCACACAAAACAAGTCGAGTACTGACACGCAAACGCAGTAGAGCGTAAGCATCACGGTGGACGTCAGTGTTGCTATAGAATGCATATCAACATTCGCTAACGGCATAGATGACATGAATCTTGCCTTTCTTGACATGCTTCAATATGTACGATATGTAAGACTTTTTATTGAGTATTGGTTTTAGGTTTTCTCAACGGTGCAAGACAAAGCAAAATGGACGATTGTCTTACACCTTCCGCAAACCTTAGATGCTGTTCGTTGTAACGTTTGACACGTACATATGTCAAAGGACGTATAATAGTGGTATTTGTAACATGTCGGAACAGCATGATTTGTAGGTAATATTGTGGATGAGCTCCGACTGGAACATATGGCGACGAAAACGTATCGTAATATGGTGTGGACGCGGAATCAACTTCTCATGAGAAGCTGAGACTCGTAGGAGAGAAATGTAAAGGACATAGGTTAAGTGTGGATAACGACGTTTTAAAGCTGTGTGTGGAGGCAAATTCAGGTCCCACCAGTCAGGAATCTTGCCTGACAACGTCAACACTCCTCTTACCCACAATTACGATACTTCCTGTGGTATGTTTCCATGGCACGTGTATACATTCTAAATTGTGTGTACATTTTGACTAATGAAATTTTAATTACATTTTATCAGTATTTATTATTGCGAGTAGTTTGGAAGACACGTGGTCTAGCTAGTACAATTACCTAGATACGTAATTGGTTTATCAACACTGATCAATTAGTAAACTTTTACGATTAAATACATGTAAGGAATTATAACACGAATCATATAATTCCTATGTGAAAATGTTTATATATACATTAGCAGTGTTAATAGTAAAACTTGACGCGTAAAAATACCGAGCGGCCGTAGCTCAGTGGTAGAGCATTGGCTTACCATTCGGGAGGTCGTGGGCTCAATTCCAGCAGCCGACCACCCTGATTGAAGTTTTTCCAGGGTTTTACCTCAGCCACACGAGACAAATGTCTGGATGGTACTTTCAAATTAGGTCCTGGCCGACACCTTTCCTCTCCCCTTTCCTGGTCTGAGCCTTAGATGCCTAAAGGCCTTCGCCTTCCCGCTTACTCGATATTATGACCATGATCCATGTAGCAAAATGCGTGCCATTCAAAACACGAAGTGACGCCATTATTATTCCAGCACATGCAGCCATGTTTCTGTGTCTCGATCAACTGTAGCGTATATTTAACGAAATAATAATAACATACGGCTTTTCGTAACACCTTTTAGATTCCTAGTTGTTGTCGCTAGGTGTTTATTAAAGTACCTATGAAAATAATTTGCAACGGAATGAGTGGTATAAAGCGTTCAAACGGCAAAATATGACACAATATCTGGCTGCCACAAGCTGCACCATAGCCAACTTGATACCTAGTATATAACTAAAATTCTCACCTTGTTTGGTGTTAAAATCAGCGAAATTCCATATTAATTCTCCTGCAAGAAGCTTCTCTTTTCGCAATTTATCGAAAGCTTTGAAATTCTCTTGCATCAGTGCCACCTGGTAATCTTCAGTCCAAACAGAAGGTGGATCCTTTAAAATAATACATAAAATTATTAATCAGTGCTTTTCTTCCTTCTTAACTATGTTTGTGGTATACAAATAAAAAAATCACGAGTACATTTTTACATGTAACAGGAAAGATATAACGTATAAAATATTCATACTTTGCACAAAAACGGACTTCAGTCTAATATGTCTTCGTGCAAAGTATGAATATTTTATACCTCATATTTTTCCTGTTATATATAGCTATGTATTCGTGATTTTTTTATTTCAAAATGTCACTTAGACGTTTGTTCGCGCATACACTTCAATTAACAAATCATTGTCTCCAGTGGTTTTATTGCAGCCCAGATTTACAACAACAGTTGGGTTGGGTTGTATAGTAAATTTCAATCTTATAATAGATATTAAAGAGTGAAAAGTATGCGACTAGACCGGGGATCGAACCCGGGACCTTTGGGTTAACGTCCCAATGTGCTACCAAATCAATTCGCTTCCCAATCACACACCTTCCACTCTTGATGTCGATGTTCTCTCTTGAAACCACCTGGAGAGTACCACAACTCCTAGTTGTGCTTGGACTTTCCTGAGTCTCATAATGGTGAACATCTCACACGGAAGAAATAATTTCCAAAGTTGAAATGGAGGCAACTTCCAATTTTTCGGAAGAGAACATCGACATCGAGAGTGGAAGGTGTGTGATTGGGAAGCGGGTCGACTGGGTGGCGCAGTTGGTAGCGCAGTGGGAGGGGAACCCAAAGGTCCCCGGTTCGATCCCCGCTCCAGTCGCATACTTTTCACTCTTTAATATCAATTGTATCTGTACCTACAGAGGCTTGATGTACAGAAAAAAATCGGAAGTTGCCTCCATTTCAACTTTAGAAATTATTTCTTCCGTGTGAGATGTTCACCATTATGAGACACAGGAAAGTCCAAGCACAACTAGAAGTTGTGGTACTCTCCAGGTGGGTTCGAGAGAGAACATCGACATCAAGAGTGGAAAGTATGTGATTTGGAAGCGGGTCGACTGGGTGGCGCAGTTGGTAGCGCAGTGGGACGGTAACCCAAAGGTCCCGGGTTCGATCTCCGCTCCAGTCGCATACTTTTCACTCTTTAATATCAATTGTATTTGTACCTACAGAGGCTTGATGTACAGAAAAAATTGGAAGTTGCCTCCATTTCAACTTTGGATACAATCGAATAGTTTAATTGAACCTGTTTAGAATTCGTAAAATACACTGGAGTCCAAAAATATAGCATAGTAACAGTTCGTGCAATACACGCATAAATGATCGTTCGCAGGCACCATAAACGTACGAAAGAGCATCGCAGAAGAAAGACAAACGGAAAGAAAATTCTATGGCAAAGAATTAGATGTTAGATAAGAATCAATTTGTAGAGTATATCGCGACTCGTCCGGGGGAAAACACTCGGTCCCATTGGTCCATGGTCCAAAGCCGATCTTCCTCACTCGAACGTAAGCAGGCCCGCTGTTGCACAAGGTTGAGCAACACACACACTAGGATTCTTCTGGGGAAGAGACCAGTTGTGTGTAACTGTCGGTATACATTTTGCCTTGTGTATTGATGCTGCTGCTAATTACCGAACAGATATCTGCAGATTACGTCGTGCGGTTTGTGTCAGATAAAGGTTCTGTTGGTGGTTGTGACTCGTGGCGTAGGACGTCTAAAGGTCCTGCTGGGGGGTTGTTATCCCCTGACGTCGAACGTCTAAAGGTCCTGCCGGGGGTTGTGACCCGCGGCATCGGACGTCTAAAGATCCTGCTGGGGGGGGGGGCTGTGAACGGTGGCGTCAGACATGTTCCGGTGGTTTGAAACCAACGCCATAACCTGAGAATGGCACTTTTCAATATATTCAGTGCCAGCGCTACCTCTGTCTGTGTTCGTCCTACTTCCAATTACACAATTATACTCCCTTGCATCATAGGGTCTAAATTGGGTCCTCCTGGCATTTTCACCTCACAGCATTCACTTACGACACAGACAAGCACCTCTCCACCTCAGGCATGCACTAACTCCACTGAGGTGTGACGCGCTGTTCTCCGGTGGGTGTACACCATGTTTCGATGTGTTGTTCAGATGACACTAGAGCTTGTGTGCCGAAGTTAGTGGACGTCGCCATGTTACATTGCTAACATACGAAGCCGTTCTCGTACGATTTATGTATTCATTGACCAGTTTTCGTCATTGGGCTGTAATCTTGTGCATCAGTGTACTACTGAATAATATCCAATATTACTACCAAATTCAACAAGCACTCATTGTACAGTGATGATCAATTCTACAAACCAACCCAATAATGTTAATTTTTACTAATAGCTTTTCTACATGGGTTCATTCACTTGAATTTGAATTTTATTTATCACTTTTAGGCATATTAAGCTCAGACCAGGATAGGGTAGGGGAAATGGTGCGGAAATGTTTCGGCCAGGATTTAAGTTGAAGGTCCCATCCGATTATTTGTCTGGTGTGACTGACCCTGGAAAAACTTCAGTCATGATGGTTCCATTTACTTGCAGTAAATAATACGAGTAAATAAGAGTTTTGTTTACGGATATTTTACGGAAGTTTGCGAAAGTTTTAGCGTGAAATCCTACTGTTCAACATTATTTTGGATCTGGGAAATGAAAGTGAAGTAAAAATGTGACTCATTAGTGGCACGAAACACCTGTATAGTCATGGTTTGCAATTATTTACCATACCTGTTTCTCACTCAGGTAACACATTCACATTGTTTTCGTAAAATCCGACAACCAGCAACCTTTACATCGGTAGGCCATGCTTTGGATACTTCCCCGAATCTATCAATTAGTAGTACCGTCTCAGATTAGGTTTCTCCAAAGTAATTTAATTAAATTATCCGAATGAAAATTAGTTAATTTCTACGTTAAATCGTTTTTAACATAGTTTAATATTTCGTAAAGTAAGGTTTGGATAGGTTAGTTCATACTTATAGTATTCGGGGGTGTATCTAAAGTCCATCCCAAATCTAGATTTGAGTATTGTACAAAATTAAAAAGAAAAAAAAGCTTTGTATGGCAAGGTTTAGCACATTTGTAAGTAGCCAAGATCAATTTTTCCAACAAAAGCAAATTTCGATCATGAACTTATATTGCTCGAAATAAATAGTGCAAAACCATATTCACTTATCGTAATTGTATTATTTGTAATCAACTACACAGTAATATTAAATATTATTTTTAAAAAAGTATGGGTTTATAATGGTCAATATCATCCATCAGTGAAAAAAACACGTCAACCTTGCGAGGGTTAACAGAGCTCCCACTCATTTGCCAATATCAAATTCTCTGACTTTTTCCAGGTTTCCAGGTCACTACTCAGAAATTTCCAGGTACCCCATTTTGTATATATATCATAATTCCATGGGAAAATAAAGATCATAGTTGCATGAAAATAAAGATACATCAAAATATCTCACTGTATTCGTTTCATAAATTGCTTCATGGTTGGCACATCAGCCTCCAAGTAATTCAAAAACGATCTAACATTAAATGCCAGATGTAGCTAAAGGAACTTCAAACAATAAGCTATCAAATTCCCTGACTTTTCCATGTTTTCAGACATTTTAGTGAAATTCCCTGACTTTTCCATGACTTTTTAGTGCTAAGCTGGATTCCCTGATTATTCCAGGTGAGTGGGGACCCTGGTTAAATTTTCCAACTATACTTAAGCTTCAGCAGGAAGTGCTGTGAAGCTTTATAAAATCGTTCTGTCCGTTTCTCGGTAACTTTTAAATTATGAATTACTAGGCTACTAATGTGTTTGAGATGTTGTTGGAAAGGTTCCGTCAAGAAGGATTCAAACCCGTACAGGCCATACATATTGCATGGGCAGTACCAGAGATACGGAGACAATTTATAACTTACCAAGTACTAGGACTAAGTAGATGGTTGAGGTGTCATTAGAAAGGTCTCAGTTCAGATCACAGGAGTGGGTTCTGAGATACGGGGAGCAATTTTCATCTCAGGAACTACTAGGGCTAGGCAAAGTGATTGAGGTGTCTTTGGAAAGGTCTATCCGAAATGATTTCGCATACGTATAGATAATTTAGATCGAATTCGCAAGTCCAGAGTTGATTGATAGGTAACATAATTTACAACAAAACATTCGTGGCTTATTTTCACTTACCACATGAAGACCTGACACACTGTCAGCTCCATACTCAGTAACGATAACGGGTTTCTTGTATTTCTTATTCCAAGCTTTAATATTTGTCTCCAGTTGAAGTGCAATTACCTCCAGAAGTCCAGTATCCTGGTACCAACCATAATAGCGATTGATTGCAATGATATCTAGGAATTCACTCTTTGAAGTAAAACGAGAAAGAATAACAATTTTATTTGGTAAAAACAAAATATCAAACACAGACTACATGATATCAACCATTTTCTATACAAAATCATACGACGTAAAGTAAATACCGGAGTTATTGATATGTTTTGTTTTGAACACAACTTATAAATCATTTCCTTCATTATAACCATAACCATAGAGTTAGGAATATAAATAGAGGAAACCTTAGTCTGTTTTGTTGGAGAGAGGAATGAAGCCAACAGACGGAAGGGACGAGGCATTTCGGCCATATTAACTGGCCCCACATTTAGAGACCCTCTATTCCGGGTATTGCCTCTCTGCGGTGCATTCATCCTCCTATCGAAAGAGGCCATCCTCACAGTACTCGGTATAGAGGACTCTAATGGGGCCACACAAGATGGCTGCTGATGAACAGTAATTTGGCTTCATGTGACGTCATGTATGTTCTCTCTATTTTCTTCCTAACTCTATGAATATTCTAGACTGATTCAAGTTGGGACGTAGACAATTGTATTACTATATTTTACCTCTAGCTGTCGCCACTGTAGAAAAACAGCATGTAGCGCACATTGCGCCATTTTGTTCTTGTTTGAAGCAAAGCCTTTGAGTGCCAAGAATGTTTTGTGTTAAAAATTGCAATTTTATGGAAATATAAGAAGCAAGAAGATAACAATTAATAAAAATAACCGAAAAAGAAGTGATTACTGCTTATTGCATTAATTGTGATCTATAAGGATTGTCGAAAAAGGGTAACGTATTGTCATATTGTTTTCTATTTTGACAATGTAATTAGTAGTGAATAGATTTTAAGGTCCAAATTTGTGGTTGAAAGAAGAAGCGGGGAGCTACTGACAAAATGTCATTGTTTAGGTGTAAAACCGTTTCATAAACATTCTTTTACTAAGAGTACCAAATAATGTTATAGTAAACACAGGTAGATAGTACTGCGTTTAAACAAACTGTTATAACACTGACAAAACAATATCAGAGCTCAAATCCAAAGTAAGAATTAAATGCTTCTTTTCTGAGCCTTAATCCAAAATCAAAAAATATCGCTACTCTCTTCAATTTTCGGTTATCAACCGCGTACTCTTGTTTAAAAATGAATAAAAATAACAAGAAAGACCTGCAGATTTAGCACGTACCTTTTCTTATCAGTGGTAGAAACAAGAACATTGGTTTGATAGTCAAGATAACAAAAATTCGTTTGTTATATCTAAACTGTTATAAATAACAGTTATGTTTCAAACCAAGTAACACTTATAACAATTTAGCAATATTAATTGTTATTAATAACGGTTACGTTCTTGTCCATCTCTACCATGTACATCACATCTGGGACATTCTAAAGCATTTTACAACTGTCAATTCTCTGTGAAACAGCTGTCTTTTCGGACAACGATAGCTATTTTGGAGGTTTCATTTGATATGCGAGCTTTTCATTAATAACTTTATCTTCCCATAAGAAAGAATGAAAAGGAAATATTAGGAACAGAGGGCCTCTAAGTATGGGGACCGTCAATGTGGTCGTAGTGCCTCGTCCCTTGACTTCACTCCCATCGCCCAGAAAACAGCATGAAGCTCCCTCTATTCTATTCATAACTCTATGGACACAACCTATACATTAGGTTCTATAAACGTAATATAAAACGCCTAAGAACTGCAGGCAAAACATTGCGCAACAAAGCATACGTGTTTACAATACATTACAATGTCCTCAATATGTGATACCATTTTCTTTATCATGTTAAAGAATCAAATACGAAATAATTAATGCCAAAACAAACTTACTGCTTTATCTGTGTTATAGTCCTGGTTCGAAACCATGGTAACAGGTCTTGTATTATCCAAAAATTTGGTTCGATTCACAATTGCACTGAAATAAGTGAAAGGAAACAACATACAGAACAGGAAATATTTTTTTATTAAAATATGTTAATACTAAAATACCAATGTCCTAGTAAATTTAATTTTGGTAAGATCTGAAACAAGTAAATAATGTCAGATAAGGGAGCACAAAAGATCATAACATTCAGAGATATGAACATGTTAATTATATATGACAAAGAAAAAAGATTTTGAACTGATGGATTCGTATTCGTATTTTGTAGTCTAGCGCGGAAATGGCTAATTATGCCCATCCATTGCGCGTTCGTTTTAATAATTGCTGTTTGATTATAATATTAATCATATAATATAGTTTTACAGTCTTAATAATTGATGTTTTAAGGTCAGTTATTTATTGGTTGCTATGGCTTATGTCCGCCATAGCTGTCAGTTACTCTTAACTCTCTTGTCACTGTCGCATTTGAAGTTGTTATCACAGTTAATTTTGAATTTTCTTGATGTAAAACTATTATATAAAGCACTGCAAGACTTAATAACACTACTGAGTAAATTTTCTTGAAGGAAAGATTAAAAAACTTGGGAATGTTGTAAAAAAAATACACAAGAGATTTCAGCAGATTTCTACTAGTAAGCCGCCATCTCTTGAACTGATGGAAGTCTGGAAGTCAATACATCCCAATATAATAATATCAATTTAAAAGAAACTAAAAGGGCATTCATTTCTTGATTTATGGATTACAAAAAGCAAAAAACAAAGGATTCGTTACAGAGGTGTATATAGAAACAATAGCGGCAACAACATACATACCCGGAACATTTAATCATTCGCAACAACAACAAAAAAGTTTAATGTAAGACATAATTTTATACGAACTGGTATGAACCTTCATAGCACAAAGAAAAGAAGAGCAACAGAAAGAAATAGAACAATTCAAACAATTGGCAGTACATAACGAATACGAAGAGCAAATAATTATGTAAGGCTAGAAAAACTGAAACCCAAGACCAAATAAACAAGAAAGAAGAAGGAAGATAGGTTTCAATTCCAAATATAAAGAAGGTTACGAATAAAATAAGAAAGATAATCAAGGAATATAACATCCAAATATCAACAAATCAAGGAATAAGTTAAGAAGCGTACTATCAGGATCCACAAAATAGCTTATCCACAAGATCCATCGCTGAATTCAGGGATCTGAAATCAAATGAAGCTGCTAAAAACGTATATAGCCGAAACAAAGAGACGTATAAGGAGGAGACATGCAGAGCACTTGAAATAAATTCGTCATTTTGATTCCACCAGCATTGAGAACGGACAAAGGCCAGCTTGTTGGACGGCTTCATTTATCCCAGCAGACCTGATGAAGGTAGTAGAGTTGGCGAAATGTGTAGTGTTTGTAATCGCCATACTGTTGTGCGATTCGGTGACAGCGAGGATAAAGTCCCAAGTTAAAGGGAAATGTATACTGAAGATCTATTGGAAATAAAGAAAAGAAATCAGGGATTGCTACTCATGTAACCAATTAAGATGATCATATAAGTAACAATGCGCGTAGCATTAGGTTTGTTAGAGAAGGAGATTGTATTTGCTACATACAGTACAGTGATATGGTAACCTTACCAGTCAATGACTTGGGTTCGGTTGAATGTTTATCTATTCATGTATGGGAGGATATAGAAAAGACAGCCTAGCGATCTTCCTTATATACCAGGTGTATGCATAAGTTTTTGCCGGGTTTTTTGGTAAAGAAAACACGAAATTTTCAAGGAAAATTAATTTTGTTTTATTCAAAATATTGGCCATCGGCTTCTACACATTTCGCCCCATCTTTCAGGTAATTGATGCATACCATGCCAGAAAAACTGCTTGTCTTTTTCGGCAAACCATTCGTCGAGCCATTTTCCAACGTCTTCGAAATTGCTGAAGTGCTGCTCTGCAAGCGCGTGCCCCATTGAGGCGAAGAGGTGATAGTCAGATGGCGCTAGGCCTGGGGAGTACGGCGGGTGCGGAAGGATGTCCCATCCAAGCGATTTCAAGGTGTCTTTCACTGGTTTTGCTGTGTGAAACGGCGCATTGTCGTGTAACACAATCACTTTGCCATGTCTTCGGGCCCATTCCGGTCGTCTTTCGATCAATGCGTTATTTAAATTAATCATTTGTTGGCGATAGCATTGTGCATTAACGGTTTCGCCGGGCTTCAAGAGTTCATAATACACAATACCGCTCTGGTCCCACCAGACACAAAGCATGGTCTTCTTGCCGAAGCGATTTGGCCTTGGTGTTGAAGGACTGCCTTCGCCAGGTGAAAGCCACGATTTTTTCTGCTTCGGGTTTTCAAAATAAATCCATTTTTCGCCACCCGTCACAATTCGATACAAAAAGGATTTTCTTTCGTGGCGTTGAAGCAGCATTTCACAAGTGACTGCGATTTTCCATTTGACATTCATTCAAATCGTGTGGGACCCATTTACCCAGTTTATTGATCTTCCCCATTGCTCGTAAACGTCTGCTGATTGTTTCTTGTGACACATTTAATGCTTTTGCCAATTGCTGTTGAGTTTGAGTTGGGTCATCCTCCAATAACACCTGCAATTGCTCGCTTCGACATGATCACTTAACGATAAAACACAGACGCTTGTGTTTGGCGGACTCAACTTGTGTGTGTTTGTAGTTTAATGTCAGACGAACAAAATGACGTATGTGTCAAATGAATACGCTGGGTACTTTTCGCTAGCGCCATCTCTTAGGTAAACCGGAAACTATTTATGCATACACCTGGTAAAACTAAACTGGAAATAAATCAATTCACGGATTAGTATGTATTATCTTTGGTTGTGTTAGTCTATTGATTTTAACTTGGGGTAGTATCGAAAGTGCATCCCGGAGGGAAAGGGAATTTATATGCTTTGTACTAAATTATGTATAAATATAGTATTTAATTGATTGAACAAGTTTTATCGATGTAAATGCAGGTTAGAAAGCAAGTATGATTATGATTTTATGTATTTTGATCTTAAGGCTACGAGATTTAAAACTCAAACGAGAACATTACGGAAGTTATGAGCTAAAGCTGTAATGTGCAGATATTGTCTACTATTTAACTAAACTACTTAATATATATATATATATATATATATATATATATATATATATATATATATATA
>JAGDQP010007694.1:551-17389 GCA_022664845.1 Lepisma saccharinum | reverse complement strand
ATATATATATATATATATATATATATATATATATATATATATATATAATTAAATTATGTATTGCTTAATACATAACCTGTGCGGAAGGACAATCCATTGAATGATTCGACATTTGAGAAATTATAACTTGATAAATGTAATAATATGCTCAGCACCATTTTTCCTCTTTTCGCTAGTTATTTGTTTTGTATCTGGTCTAAATTTATGTATAATAATGCTCGGTAGAGGTCAATGAAAAATGCTATGCATGTGATGTTTAGGAACCGGAAATGCAAACAAAACTTATGAATGGAAGCTGATATAAAACTCCAAATATGTAATTTTTATATCTAATTGAGACTGAGCCGAAAATGTTTCGAGTCAGAATTGAGTCATGATTTATGTATCAAAGGTTATTTAACCAAACTGTTGATTCTATGTAAAAGACTGTTTGTTACTGGTTAACTTTATAAACTAGTTCTTATAAAATTGAATTGCTTCACGCAGCATTACCAGGTTTTTATTTGATGCTCTCCGTATCTGCTAGAGTAACTTTTCGTTTCTCTAGGCCAGATTTATAAACTGGGTGTCGCCTCACCCGTCGTGCACAAACCCTGGTTCCCCCAAGTAGGTACTTCAGTTTTGAATGACGTCACTTGGAAGAAGGATTACACGCCCTGATCGTCGCAGTAAAATTTTCATTTAAGTTTTAACAGACGGATATTAAATAGAACAGATAAAGTAAACGAAAACAAATGCGGCAGTTTAAACCAAGGATGTTCAAATACAGGATATGAGATTTTGCCAAGAAGATGAAGTCATGCGTCACAGCTTAGTTCCGCCCATTTAACCCGCTTACTCCAATCAAAAACATTGTTTCCAGCTAACAAAGATGGCAGCAAGCTCTGTAGTTGTCAGCTAACCAATCAGCTGTGTTGCTTTTGTCGATGCTCAGTTGTTT
Organism: Lepisma saccharinum; assembly: GCA_022664845.1. Taxonomy (NCBI): domain Eukaryota; kingdom Metazoa; phylum Arthropoda; class Insecta; order Zygentoma; family Lepismatidae; genus Lepisma; species Lepisma saccharinum. Next base: position 16,449 of record JAGDQP010007694.1, on the reverse strand, counting down.
TCTGGCTTCAGTCTTTCGCTGGGCATGTGATAGCTATACAACATCCTTGGTTTAAACCCAGTATGGAAAAACATCAATATGCAAGGATGTTCTAATGGAGGATTTGCTTACAGCTATCTCATGCCAGCGAAAGAGTGAAGAAAAAACACAACTGAGTATCGACCAAGGCGACGCACGTGATTGGTTAGAAAACAGCTAGAAAGCTTGTTGCCATCTTTGTTGGCCGAAAATAATGTTTTTTGATTGGAGTGAGTTAACTGGGCGGGACTAAGCAGTGACGTTTGGCTTCACTTTTTTTGGAGAAATCGCATATCCTTTTTTTAGAACATCCTTGTCAATATGTACAGAAGTAATGACAGAGTAGTGGGTATCAAAAATCTCCCAGCCCCTTCCACCGAAATTTGAACACCTGTGCCCCATTAATCTTAATTTTGATACGTTTCCTGGAAGTCGTGAACCCCAGGGTCACCTGGGGGTTGCTCCCATGCCCCCAGCCCTGTTCTTAGACCCCACCCCTGTTTTCAGAACATCGTGAGAAAGATTTTGATTGCATCGTCATAATATTTCAATTTAAAAAAGTATATATGATATGACTCATCAATCTTCGACAACAAGAAAAAAGCAATGAAATATCACTGGGTAAATAAAAGATATGTAAAATCCAACTTATTAGAAATAGAATATTGACGGAATCAACCATATCTCGAATATAGACGATATTCGGCCGAACTGAAGTGCGAGAATGAAAAGAATACTTGTCCCAAGGCGTCTCATAATGGGGCTTGAACCAATGTATCGCGTTTGAGAAATCTTCATACAACACGCAATGTTTCGTTTAGAAATGATATGTAAAATGACGATGTTGTGTCACGGACCGGCAGTGGAAAAATAGATTCATTTAATTTTGAAGAGTATTTATTTATTTTAAAAAATTCATAGCTTAAAATGTATTAATCTCTACACATAAATATTGTAATTAGTAAGACAACAACCAGCCTTTAACTAATTGTTTAAATATTATTTTTTTAAAAAACGGGTCCTTAATTGTTGAGCAGAAAGACGAAACCTGTTTGTTCTGGTGATGTCTGGTCTAGACTACGACATCTGGAGAAAATGGTTTGTTTTGAGTGTTTGTGGGAGTTCTAACATAAGGTGTGCGGTTATATAACATAGAATGCACAGTGCGGCCATTTAAAGTTGATGGATGCGAAATGTGATTCATGGAACGGGACGAAGGCGGAAGCATTTTCTTTTCACTTCCAGATGTGATGCATCGCCACGAGTCTATGCAGTTAAAGAGTTGGTGAGAAAATATTTGGTTTATTGGGTTAAGTTGTAAGTGACAATATCCTCTAAATAACTGGGACTAAAACTGTGGGGAAAAATAAAAACACATGGGAGGTAGATGGCAGTTATTCCACCTACGTGTCGTGAGAACGGAAATAGTAATATTATATTTGTCAGTGATATAAACGCATCATGTGCAGGGTTAATAGTTCAATGATGGAGGATAGGGCCGTGAGAAAGGTTTCAATTTGTTATGTGAACGGAAGTTATGACGGTGTTATACCAGATATTGTGATGAAACATTTGAGTGTCCCGACATATGAGAATAGAAAAAAAAGAGAGAAAGAAGGTGAAATGAATCATGTGAATCTCTGAGGTTTCTCACAGTAGGAACCGGATGTTGTAAAGATGAAACGTGGCAGCACAAACTTATATATAGGAGTGTTTAACATACGGGAATATCAATTGATAGTTGAATTTTCCCGGTGACAGTGCTTGATTATTTTGGGGTGTTTTTGAGATAAAGAGAAGATACAACAGATCAAGGTAAGTTCATTAGAATTTTTCTGTAAGATCATATATATTTCTTTTGTATACAGAGAGAAATAATATTATTTTTTTATATTGCAAAGTAATTGAATTTTACTGTGCTATTAGTTTATCGAGAGATTTTTGACGAAGCATTGGATAGATACTGATTGGTTTTGAACCCAGCATCATTTTCTTCAGTCGCACCGGATAAATACCAGAATGATACTTAGAAACTTGTCCCCTAATCGTTGATTTTTAGTTATATCAGGCAAATATGGGAATGGTATCTTGAACTTGATCCGTGGCCGCCTTTCTTAAAAGTGTTTTAGCAATCAAAGTTTCAGACGTCTAAATTCCATAAATAAAATCCAATTTTGTATATTTATTGTTTGACTATTACAGAATGTGTATATGTTGTGAACAAACAAACTCAGAATGTAGTCTTTGCGAAAATAAATTGTCGTGGCTTAGTTACAGAAATAAAATAGTGAAATACGAGCTGTAATTACTTTGTAAGGAGTTGTCGAGGCGACCGTAGCTCTGTTGCTTTGTTTTCGAAAGTTTTTCTTGGAATGAATGTAATGACTAATGAGATGTATTTCATTTATACATAACAAATAATATAACGATGGTTACGTTACACAAATCCAAACGGCTGCAGTTCAGTTTGAAATATATAGAGATGTCACGGAAGAGATTCCATGTTGTTGTTGCTTTTTTGTTGTATATTCAAAACAAAAGATATAATCACATTGGCCCATGAAAAACAAACTGGATCGTGGCGTCGTGTGTAGAACGCTGGTTTACTTTAGGAATTTTGAGATGAAGACCGCATACTGTATTCTGATTTAACATTATATTGCATTCAAGGTTACCTGAGCCTAAGTTGCCTAAAGGATAGAAAAAAACTTTATTTTCATATGCCCCGTCTAGTAACTTTGGACTTCGGCCCATCACAATTTGCCTTTAGTTGTTAAGTGTTAAAATCCACACCCAGGCCCTCGGCCGGGACTCGAACCCGGGGCCATCGGGCCGATGGTCTACCGTCGCAGACCACTTAGTCACCCGGTCGGCGTTGCCTAAAGGACATAATTGTAAACTGCATTGCATACAAACTTTTGCTAAACAGTTCCGTGATAGACTGAAACAATGAATTGTATATTAAGACGGTACTAAACAGGGATGGACACAGAGTGGCCCTAACGCCCCATCGCTTCCCCCCCCCCTTTTTCTGTTTTGCCATAATATTAAAGAGGAAATTGTCAAGAATTCAGAGTACCTCTCTATAACACACAGCTCATTGGAAAGTAGATATAAAACCATATTTCTATGTTTGCAAGCAAAAGTGGCCAGGGGTGGATGGTCCATTTAGGGTGCCCACCTCTCTTGCAAGGGGCCCTTTTAAAACTCGGCTTGTATATGTATAGAAAGCAAATATCTCTAACAAAAGTGAATGCAAAGAGAATATCAAAACTTTGACGATCAGGGGTGGATTGGTCCATTGAAGGTGCCCCTCTCTTGTCAAGGCCCTTTTAAACCTCGGCTTGTATATGTATAGAAAGCAATTATCCTTAGCAGAAGTGAATGCAAAGGAATATCAAAACTTTGACAATCAGAGGTGGTTGGTCCATTGAGGGTGCCCCTCTCTTGTCAGGGCCCTTTTAAACCTAGGCTTTTATATATGTATAGAAAGCAAATATCTCTAACAAAGGTGAATGCAAACAGTGTATGAAAACTTGGGCGTTCAGGGGCGGATTGATCCATTCAGGGTGCCCCCTCTTTTTACAAGCGCCCTCTAGTTAAAACTCTGTTTATATATGTATATAGACTAAATTAATATAATGATTACATTGGAAAATAATAATATCCTATTGTGATATTATGCTAATCAGAGAGATACCGCTGAATACTGATATTTAAAGACCTGGAAAGTAGAATGGGGACCAAGCAATCTTTGAAATTCACTGTCAAATGGATTCTTCTATAGAAACTCAGTCAATGCAGAGATGGTTTTGCAATACAAGCAGAAGACTCCTTTAACATTTACTTTTAAGTATATGCCTGGAAACATTATTATTATTATGGAGTTAGGTTTGTGTCTCTTCATAATCATGAAAGAGTTCTAAATAATGATTGGCGCTTCCAAATGGTAAGATTATATTAGTGATACGAAGAAGGCTAGCAAATACAAATTAACCATATTTGGCTATCGCTAAACACTTATTTAGCATTACATATAGTATCTGATCATAATAATAATAATAATAATAATAATAAAGGTCTGGATTTTGAATTTTGATGAATGTTGGGAAAATGTCGGGAAGGGATATGGAATTTGAAACATTTCACTACTCTTTTCATCGTCTAAGCAAGTGTAAGACTTTAGATCTGACACCAAGACATGGAGCAGGGCTAAGAGTTTGACTTTTAACTAGCAGTAGAAAAATGAGGGGAGGGGATAGGGAATACAAAATAACAATATTAGAGTAGTGTATATCAATGCCTAGCCCTTGCTAAGACAGCACATGCGTCAAGGCGCGGGAAAAGATTAAGATTTTGAGTTTTCATGAATGATATGAAAATGTTGGGAAGGGATAAGGAATACAAAATAGGAATTATTTACTAGCATATATCAAAGCCATAAGCCATTGGGGAACCTTCAAATATGGCGTCAAAACGTGGAAAAGGGTTAAGATTTCAAGTCTTAACTAATGATATGAAAATGTTGGGAAGGGATAGGGAATACAAAATAACATTATTCGAGTACTCTATCTTGATGCTAAAGCTCACATAAGACTTCAAATATGGCGTCAAAACGTGGAAAAGGGTTAAGATTTCAAGTTTTCTTGAACGATATGAAAATGTTGGGAAGGGATAGGAAATACAAAATAACATTATTCGAGTACTCTATCTTGATGCTAAAGCTCACATAGGACTTCAAATATGGCGTCAAAACGTAGAAAAGGGTTAAGATTTCAAGTCTTAACTAATGATATGAAAATGTTGGGAAGGGATAGGAAATACAAAATAACATTATTCGAGTGCTCTATCTTGATGCTAAAGCTGATATAAGACTTCAAATATGGCGTCAAAACGTGGAAAAGGGTTCAGATTTCAAGTTTTCTTGAATGATATGAAAATGTTGGGAAGGGATAGGAAATTCAAAATAACAATATTCGAGTATTCTATTTTGATGCCATAAGCCCTTGGGGAGCCTTCAAATATGGCGTCAAGGGGTGGAAAGGGGTTAAGATTTCAAGTCTTAACTAATGATATGAAAATGTTGGGAAGGGATAGGGAATACAAAATAACAAAATTGTAGTACTCTATCTTGATGGTAAAGCTTACATAGGACTTCAAATATGGCGTCAAAACGTGGAAAAGGATTAAAATTTTGAGTTTAAACTAATGATATGAAGATGTTGGGAGGTGACAGGGAATACAAAATATGAATTATTTAGTAATTTCGACGCCACAAGCCGTCGGGAAGCCTCGGGGGCTTTATGAGAAGTGAAAATATCAAGTTTTTAGACATACAATATATTTCCAGAGAAACACAAATCGAGGCGTTGTACACCCTTCTTTCTCCCGTCCCCATCACACATTTGAAAACCTTAGCAATATGGAAGGCAAGCATGCTTATAATAGTCTTCATGCGTTTTAAAAATATGAAAAGACTTACCCTAGTTGCCTCTTTTGCACTGACTGACTAAAAAACAAAAGCGAACCGCAATTGGTAGGAGCCGCGCATGCGCATTGGGACATTATGGGAGAAGGCGATGGCTGAAGGGAGTTCATAGCAGATACACGTGCGCTGAGCTTAATGGCCATATGGTTACCATATGTTTTTCTTAGAGAAGATGGAGAGAGGGTGACTGTCGCCTCTTATTTCCCGTGCTGCGCTTAATGACCATATGGTTGCCATATGGTCTTCTTAGAAGAGATGGAGGGAGGCTGTCTGTCGTCTCTTTCATTTCCGGTGCACGTGAAGTGGATACACGTGTGCTGAGCTTATTGACCATATGATTTTGTTAGAGAAGTTGGAGAGAGGGTGACTGTCGACTCTTATTTCCGGTGCTACGCTTAATGGTCATATGTTTGCCATATGGTCTTAGAGCAGATGGAGGGATGCTGTCTGTCGTCTCTTTCATTTCCGGTGCACAGGAAGTGGATACACATGTGTAGAACTTAATGACCATAAGGTTTTCTTAGAGAAGTTGGAGAGAGGGGGGAGGGTGACTGTCGAGTCTTTTATTTCCGGTACATACAAGGGGACTGCATTCTGAGTTTGTCTGTTGAGTAGACTAGACGTTAATTTGCTGCTCTCTGATATTAACTTTTTGTCTCCTATATTTCCAGATTTGGAATTAATATTCGTTGATTACAATATCCTTGAAAATAAGGAAAAGCAAAGTAAGTTGAATTATATTCGTTGTTATATTAATTTACAGTTTTGACTCAACTCTTGCAAGTACACATGTTTGATTTTAGACCTTGAAAACAATCTATCTGACTAATGAAAATTCTTAAAAGCACAAGAACAGCATTTTACAGTTTTGATTTAACTTTTGCAATTACACTTGATAATTTTAGACCATGAAGAGAATCTAACTAATGAAAATTCTTAAAACAAAAAGAACAACATTTTAGAGTATGGACTTAACTGTTTCAAAAAGAATTTTTAGACCAAGAGGAGAATAACATTTCAAAACTTTGAATGTATTTCAGAAATGAAACGATTTACAGGCATTTGTTTTAAACACACTTAGATGTCGAAAGTGTACTTTAAAGAAAGAGTAACATACTTGTTTATTAATTAAAATAGTGATAGGGTTTGAAGAATGAGAACTCAAGGTTTATCTTTTTTATTAACGATCTTAGCAGCATTTGAGAGGGTATTTCAGTTGAGATAGTTTGCAAGTTATTACATACATAAATATGTTAAGAAAAAAATTTGGAACAAAAGGTTTTAACAAGAAAAAAATTTGCAACAAGTTTTAGCGAGAAGGAAATCTTAAGAAAAGAATTTATTTGAAAAACATTTTGGTAAAAAAGAAAAACTCTTAAGAATAATTGTGAAGAGAAAATTTGGAACTTGAAGTTTTAATAAGAAAAAAAAATTTCGTAACAAGTTTTAGTGAGAAAGAAAAATCTTAAGAAAAGATATTCTTTAAAAAAGTTTTGGTAAAAAAGAAAAGATCTTAAGAATAATTGTGAAAAGAAAATTTGGAACTTAAAGTTTTAATAAGAAAGAAAAAATCGTAACAAGTTTTAGTGAGAAAGAAAAAATCTTTAGAATAATTGTGAAAAGAAAATTTGGAACAAAAAAACAACTTACTCAAAAAGTTTATGGTTTTACCTTCAGAGAAAATAATAGTTCATATTAACTGCATTGTTCTTTCTCTTATGGCAAAAAGGATTTTTAAGTTGGTGAAAAACATTTAAAATTAACAAACATCATATTATTGAAAATAATTTCCATTTTTTGTTACAGATTCGAAACCAGTCCATTTTGTATTAGGATTTGAAAGTTCATCAGCCATTCCATTTTGTGTTGATCTTGTGTTGTGACTTGTATCTTGAATAATCAGTGTAAGTTGAATTTTAAAAACATTTTGCTTCTCAACCCAAAGTCAAAGCTGTCTTTCTATTTTATGTTTCACACTCGTCCATGTCTTTTTTCTTACCAGCACAAGTATAACTATCAAAATAAGGGGAAAAATGTTATGATAATGACACCCAGGCCATTTTTTCTTTTAGATAATTAACCTAAACGTTCAGAAAACTAACCAAATGAAAAAAATAAAACTTAGTGTTTTTTTTTACATTCCTAAAAATCTAGTTTTCTTTTTTTTAAACTTATCTTTCTACATTTTGTAGAAACATGAACTACTTTTTCGTTGATATGATAATTGAAAGTTACTTATCTTGCCAACTTGATTGAAAATATATCTCTTTTGTTAGAAACAATTTTAGAAAATAAAATCATACATGCCAAGCCAAAGTTTTGTTTGTTTTTATCTTAAAAGAAAATATGAATCAAGAAATCACTTTTACTCTTTGTATTTTCTAACTTTTGTGAGAACTACATGTAATATAATGTTTTTTGTACATCACTCATTAGACGTATGTATCTCTTTTTAGAATCATGGTCACTACTATTGAGAACATGTTTGCCGCCTTCCACGCTGGAGCCCTGAATACTAATGACAAACTGATACGCATGTGGCAATGGCTGTGTTATCTGCAGGCTCAAGGTCATCGTCCCGTAAATATTGATCTAAGTAAAATGTTTATTGCTCATCTTGTAGAGATGTGTGTGGATCGTATAGAGAAAATCGTTAATGCCTGTCGAAACGTGGCAGACATTCTCGGTTTGTTCAATACGGTCCCTTATAGATTTGAGAGCGAAATTGAATTACTACGAAGGAAATTTGACAATTTATTTGGCAGAGGTATGATTGATTGTGATCGTGTTCATTCTGATGCCATATATGCATTTTTGGGGAGACGGGACGGGGATAATTCCTATGCTGCGTTGGGACAGATTCCAATGCTGCCTTTTATTCCTGGTGGTGAACGTATCCCTTATGCTAATACTTCACGTAATAGTGTACGGGGTACACAAAACCATCAGAATGAGGTGGTCGTGAAATCTGTTCCAGTGACTTCCACTTCCACTGCAGCTATGCCGGAGGAGTTCCCTGTTTTCAGCCCCTTACTCTGGGATGAAAGCATGGAAGCTCTGATGGAAAGCAATACGGATCTGGAAGTGGATCGTATTGTGAATGAGGTGGCCAGTGCGATGTTTGGTGATATTTCTTCCGTTCACACGAATGTTTCCAACCAACCTGGTCCCTCAAGACAAGAGGAGGTGATGGTGATTGAGGATAATATTATCCCTCACGATAATGATGTGCAAGTTATCGTGGAGGATAATACTAGCCCTGATCAAAGGGATGTTGAAGTCGAAAAGGATGATGCTGATGATGAAAGCTTACTTGAGAATATTAATTTACATCATTTTAATCTAGATGAACAGATCATGGAACACATGATAAATGATATTAATGATGATTAATGGCAGGATTGGGTACCTCCCGGCAATAACTTATACGGTGCTGGAAACCAAGGTGCGAGTACTAGTAGGGGTAATGCAGACAGTAGTAGCAATGTCTCTACTAGTCATAATAATAATTTTCAAGTCGTTTCTCGTAGTAACCGTATGTATCGCAACTTTGGAATTGAAGGAAGACAAATAATTATCGAAAAAACTTCCGGTGTAAATGCACATGACGTACAGGCCTATGTTGCGAATCTCTTTTCCTTTGCACTGGATAATATTATTCCCGACGTTGACGCTGAGGCTTACGTCGGTTTAACGTTGGATTCGAGTAATTAAACGGTTAATAGACCGATGTATGTGGGGTGGAAACGAAGGGATGAACTGTCACAAGATGTAATTTTACGTTCCATAGAAAACGTCATTCAGAGTAATGAAACTTTCCTTTTAGGCCAAGTGAACATAAAAGTGTGAATTTGTGAATCCATACAAAGGAAGAGAGAGAGTAACTAAACGCCAGGACAAAATCATGGAAATGACTGCTTTCCTCGAGAAATACATCATCTCGCCTCCATTAGACCTCTACTGTCTCTCACAGAGTTTGGTCATGGCCAGAGCAAAAGCTGAGGGTAACAGCCGTAAAGTGTACAATCTTCAGGATTTAAAACATTGTCCAAATGCCTGGATTAATGAAGCGAAAGATCTGTGTGAGAAAGCAGGGGTTGATGTACAGAGGCTAAGAGGATGTGGTGTCGAGGAAATCAATCAGTTCCAGCGGCATTTACTTCCGCGCTATAGAATTGTAGTATATGAGAGGAAGGCAGGGACAAGGGAGGCAACTATTCCTTACGCGGGACCTGAAGCTGAAAAGCAGCTTTATATACATTATAGCGATGGGCATTATAGTGCAATCACCTTTATTAAATCGTATTTGAGAGTGAGAGAGTACTGTCCTTTGTGCTTGACGGGATATAATAGGAATAAAGATAACCATGAGTGTAAGTTTAAATGTTCCTACTGTGAAGTAAGCCACACGATTTCTGATGAGGAAAAAGGTCGATTTCCCTGCTACGTTTGCAAAAGAGTATTTCCCTCTCTCGAATGTTACAGAAATCATGAAAAGGTACCTGACAAAGGCAAGGTCATATATTACAATGTGAAGCAATGTCCGACTTGTCGTGTAACCATCGACATGCGGAAAAGAAAAAATAAGAAACAGTCACATGAATGCGGAGAACATTACTGTAGACAATGTGAAAAGTACGTCATGCCAGACCACCAATGTTTTTTAAAAAAACTGAAACCAGAACATTACATGCAATATCTGTATATTATATTTGATGTCGAAACAATGTTACTTGGTCCAAATACGAAGGGCGAGCGCGAGCATATTGTAAACTTAGTATGTTTGACCCATAGATGTAATGAATGTAAAGATAAAAATTCAGACGACACATGCATGGATTGTGGAGACACGGAAAATTGGGGTATCCGTGATTTCTCCTTCAAGACAATGAAAGAGTTCATAGTCCATGTATTAAAAGAACGTCCTTCGTTCGAGAAGACTCTGGTTTTAAGCCAAAACGGAAGCAGGTATGACATGATTCTGGCCGCCAAGGCTTTATTAGTGGACCAAGGTTTTGGCAAAGAGCTGAAAATTATTGCTCAGGGCCAAAAGATTATAGAAATGGCTTTGGGTAGCAAGAAAATCATCTTCCGGGACACTTTTTTGTACATGGGTGTCAAACTGGCGAAACTCCCTAAAACGTTAGGGTTAGAAAATACCTTGAAGAAAGGAGAGTTTCCCTACTTGTTTAATGTGCCTGAAAATCAGGATTACAATGATCTCATTCTTGATTTTGAATATTTTGACCCCCAAAGCCGGACAGAGGAAGAATACAAAGCGCTGAAGGAATGGCATGACGAATGCGTAAAACAAGACTATAAATTCAATATGCAGCAAGAATTATTGGAGTATTGCAGGAATGATGTACACATATTAGCTAGTGCCGTAGTAAAATTTTCAAACATTATTGAAGAACGTACGGATGGTCTGCAGTGTTTTCTTGTATCATCAACTATTGCAAGCATGGCCATTAAAGTGTTTCGCACTCTCTACCTACCGGAAGAGACTATTTCGATTATCCCTCCACGCGGATTTGAACACCGAGACCGCCAGAGTAAAAAAGCCGTGCAGTGGATAAGTTATATGTCGCACATTTGACGAAAAAAAATCCGACATGCCGCGAACTTAGGTGAATGGAAAGTTGGGAAATATAAGATAGATGGCTATGAAGAAAAAACAAAAACAGCGCTGGAATACGAAGGGTGTTACCATCATGGGTGTCCTCTTTGTTTTCCTTACCTCAGGCACGTCTTCACGGGGAGCACGGTCCTTGGCACGGAGTAATGTCACCATTTCCCAGGGACACGTTCTTAGTATATGACGAATGCCCCAGTCAAAGTTTTCCTTCAGCGTAACTCCTGCTGGATGTTTCTCCAAATACAAGTGAAATAGTGTTTGTACAGTCCCTGGATCTTTCAGTATCAATTTCGTACGTTCTTCATTCAGTCTATTTATCTCGTAAGCTGGGGTATTTGGAAATGTATAGCCTCCACGATGTTCAAAGCAGATATGATTGCATGGGGTAGTACAGTTATTAAAGCACCCTTCACAGAGCATGGCATGGTCGGGAAACCAGTCCTCAACGATCGAGTATATGCAGGCTTCGTCCACCCAGCGCGGAGAGCATTTGCAGGGCTCCTCTGTGGGCGGAGTAATAACAATTTCAGTAGCACTTGCCTTCGACATAGTTACGTGTAGACTGACGACCCTATAAGCAACATATATGCGTTATCAGACCGGAAGAGTCAGGGGTGGCCGCTGTTTCCCACGGTCGGTCCCTTCAGGACCGGAAGCTCCATATGGTAGGGGTCACCAAAGGTCGTGAGAAACGTCAAAATTATGATTAATGGGGCACAGGTGTTCAAATTTCGGTGGAAGGAGCTGGGAGATTTTTGATACCCACTACTTGACAGATATTAAAAAGATGAGTTGACAAACAAATAAATATAGTGTGGCAACAAAAAAAATTGAAAATAACAGTTACAAATAAAAAATGAATTGCAAGTTATTCAATTTTCTCATTGAATACTTATAGAAATGCTTATGTTTGAAAAAGTACAATGTTGATTTATTTTTACCTGAAATATGGGCCAGCTTCCTTTTTGTTTGATCGAGGTTCGTTTGCAATAGACCACATCACAACACTCGGTCTATTCTTATCTCTGCGTACTAGTTCATCCATAACTGATAGATGGTGCTGTAATAGCTTTCGTTGAAATGATCTGCAATGAATACATGCCATATTTACACTTACAAATACAAAAGACGCAAGTATAACTGTTCAAAATAGCAAGGATTTGTAACAAGTGTTTGATCGAATGATCACAAACTCCAAAAAAGCTTTATTTGCTAATTAACTTGCAATACTGACAATGAAGGAAATACATACATAATTAATAAAAGGAGTATAGAAAAAGTAAACAAATTTAAATACTTGAGAGCATATGTAACTAGTAAAAACGAGATCACGGAACAAACAGAAAGTCGCTTAGAATCGGGCAACGCGTGTGTCTACTCAGTTCAGATATTCCTAACCTCGCAATTAATATCCAGAAAGTTGAAATTGAAAATATACAGAACGATTATTCTGCCGGTAATACTTTACGGTTGCGAAAGTTGCAGTACGCTCCTAGCAGATGAACATAATGATATAGACCCTGGATAGGGGAGAAACGAAGGTTATATTGCATCGTGGTCGGCCAGCCGGAGGAAAAGAAGCCGTTGAGAAGACCGATACAACGTTGAAAGAATAATATTAGAAGGGATCTTATCAAAGTAGGTGTTTGTGATGAAAACTGACTTGATCTTGCTCAGAATAGAATCCTATGGAGAACGTGTGTTATTGCAGCGATGAACTTGCGAGTTCTTTAAACTATAAGTAAGTAAGTAACTTGTACTATCAGGGATTCTGCTACGACTTTCAATTTTTGGGATGGGTAAAGTCAAAATCTGGGGCGGTGAAAGTAGAATTTTGCACACACACACACCCTCCCCCGCTCCTAGACTTCAGTCGTTATATAATTTGTTATTCTATTTTTATATATTTCGTGTATGTTTTAAGCTTTGCATTGCATCCATTTCATAAGGCGTACTTGGGATACTGGTGTTAAATTGTCTGATTTATTGTCCTATTCATTTTAGTCTATTTAGTAACAAATACGACAATTTATACCCACAAACTTCAAAAATAAAAACTGTATTTTTTTTAGTAAAAAACTTCAAAAATTAAAACACGAATGGGATTATTGTATCACGTATAACCTACTATTTCTTTGAATGTACTCTTTTTTAATGAAATTCACTGCAGTTCTTCTAGAGAGAAAATATTGAAACATAAGAAGTCTCTCTTTCTTTCTCTCTCCCTCTCTCTCCCTCTCCCTCCCTCTCTCTCCCTCTCCCTCCCTCTCTCTCTTTCTCTCTCTTTCTTTCTTTCACACACACACACAAACTTAGATACAAAGCTGAAAAGCACGAATAAGTCAATCATAATATACACATTCTTTTAAAATTTAAAGCAATAATTTTTTTATCTTCTTAAGATACATTAGCATTTATGAAATGTACTGTTTCAGATTTCCAAGCTAATTCCTTGAACCGAGATATTTCAAGGTCATAATTTAGGACAGCATAGACCAGGATTTCAAATTTCCCATCAATAGAAAGTATCTTCAAATTATGGATTAGTTCATTTCATAGGTATTCTTAAGAACTATGTAGCCCACTTTCTAAAATACCATTTTGATTGTCATTAGTCCATCATTTTTTTAAAAAAATATATTAAAAATTTAGCCTAATTACCAAGGGCTCTTAAAACCAATCTGATTTTCAATTTTCACAGGCCTTTAGTCAACAATCCAAGTGGATGGTGATCGACGAATTATTCATGTAATGAAGAAAGTGGGAAGAAACGAGAAATCCCCGAGAATTCCCACGTACGCAATAATTTTCCAACACAAAAGCACATGGAACGAGCCGAGATTAAACCAGGGACCCTACGCACCAGAGATGAGCGCTCTACCACTGAGCAACAGGGGTACACAACAGTTCTGAAACTGGATCCTTTCGTCTTGGCTTGGTTTGTTTTGTTACTTCATCTATAACTAGATTTAGACAATGGACAGGAAATACGGAGGTACTCTAATTTAAGGTTATCTAACGCCAGAACAATGTCGTTAATTAAAAATACATTAAGAATGTTTTAAGACTCAGTATATTTCTAACACTGATTTTCTTTTAAACATTCTCTGGAACAGTGGCGGCACAAGAGAGTGGTTAGCGGTGCCCCGACCCGAGCCCCTGCTGGGTTTCGGAATAACGGAAAATACATTCCGACCAACAGTAATAACAGTGTGCGCTCACTATTGTGTTCACGAACGGGCATCAATCAAGTTCATTTGCCCCGGGCCCCAGTTTGCCTTACGCCGCCACTGGTCTGGAACAAATTCTAATAGCTCGAATCAGATTTAAAATAACAATTTGCTTCTCTGTAGAATGGTAATGGAATATGACATGTAAGTAGAGGCGTGTGTGTGTCAGAGAGGGGAGGAATGTTCTGTAAACCCAAAATGCAAATGTCTCAGTATAAATCTTGTAAACTCATATATCTAGGAAATGAAATTCGCAGTCTTTCTCGGTCTCTGTTGTAAACTGTATAATCAGGTAGTTACAATGGAAAGAGGTTGTAAAACTACGTCTAACTTGCTCGCACCATCCTGTACCATCCTAATGTATCGGCTACAATCTATAGATTGTTTATTAATTCGTGTAACTGAGAAGCAGATCTGTAGAAACGAAAGTTTTCCAGATATTTGTATGCAATTTTCTACAGTTGCTCTGAAAACCCTGAAGTTTTGACACTGTGAAAATAATTTTTCTAAACTAAATTTTAAACTCCGTTTACGAGGGTTAAAACTCAAAAGTAAACCTCGCGTATGGGAGAATCGACGTTAATTCAGAGGACCACCTTTCCTTGTCTCATTGTATTAATTATCAAATGGTGATTTCGATTTATCAAATATCGTAGGTCGAGATCAAAAGATCATACAACATTCTATACCAAAAAGATGATGCGGATGATTTGTAAACATTCAAAGTTCTAACAAGTGATACTGAGATTGAAGAAGATGATCGTAATCGAGATTACTAATAATAACCGCGGGCATTACAGACCGAAAGGTCCTGAGCCTGCTCCAACGCCATCTGTCCGCGGTTGGTGAAACTGTGGTAATCGCAATTACATACTGCATCATAGTGGCAGTGATGTTTAATGTTCAATGCATATTTCTGGTACGCATCTTATTAGCTATGGTGACTTTTTCAATTCATCGTGGTAATGATGATGTGAATGCATCACAAGTGGGTGGGGAGATAGTAACTGGACATTCAGTTGAATGCCATTGAGATACTTTTCCAGACACTAATGTCAAATGTCACCCTTGCTGGCGTGATTGTAGTGGGAAATTCGGCGATAGGGTGGGAAACTTTAACTTACGGTCTCATAATATAAAGCTTTTGGTCGTGTTCAAACAGAACATACGGAACAAATGCTCCGAGATGAATATTTTAGGCACGAAATTAAATTAGGCACTAATATATATGACCGTTCCCGCTCGTCTAGTGATTACCGTCGCTGAGTGCTAATCATGAGGTCCCGGCTTCGATTCCTGGCTCTACCAAGGTATATTTTCCACAGTGAGAGGGTCTGGAATGGTGCCCACCCAGCATCGTGATGTAATCGGGGAGCTGCTGTGAATAAAAGACAGTGGCGATCACAGTTGAGAGCTTCGGCTCGCCTCTCCCAACACGTCTGGTCAGCGTGGGAGCAGTAGACCAACTCCTCCCTCCGAGAGAAGCTTCATCCAGTAATGGATTGAATATGGCTGTGAATTATA
>JAGDQP010007693.1:51203-66148 GCA_022664845.1 Lepisma saccharinum | reverse complement strand
TTGTATGTCTTATTTACCCATTCAAATTAGAAAACACCAAAATGCAGTTGGGAAATGTCAAGTTGTTTTATTCACTACAGGCCTTCTTAAACACCTCTAATGTTAATAATAATGGTCCAGGCGCCTGAAAAATTTAGTTACAGTGGAAACTAAGGTGGAAGCTCTGTGAATTTTTTTCTGTTGGGAAAAAAGCAAACATCACTGACCCCGACTACTGCAAGTTTTTCAATTCCAACTGCCACATCATGGAAGCAACTCCAATCCGAATAACATAATTTGAGAGTTTCTTAGTTCTCGGACCAAATAAGCAAAATTTGTACCGCCATATCTTGGAAAGGGTAGATAATAGTTCATGTAAATTAAAACCACGCACAGGAAAGCAGGCAATGTTCTCCGAATGTAATTCAACATTTGCCCGACTAGTATGCAACCAACATTATTCTCATTGGGGCAGGACTACCTGCTGTACATTCAGCGCATACTCCCAGCAAACGAATGATTATGGAGACCGCAATTTGTCAAAAGAAAATATATAGTACATCCATAACCACTGGTCATTAAAGTACAATCTGAGGAGATAGCGTGGAAATTCACATTTAATACCTCCTCCAACACCACGTTTTCAATTTTCTGCATGATCTATAAAATAGCGCTGAGAGGTTTATCTATGGAATTCTATACCGAACGTGTACTTGTTATGTTCGACGTTTAGCATGTCGTCAAAGAACAAAGAAAATATTATTTCTTGTCTGTAATTACTTACATGAGTTCTGCTTAAAAAATGCTAGTCTTGCATTAATTTTACCTGCATACTTATGAATATAGTAATTATTACAATTACCCCACTTTCCTGCAGCCTGGTGAACGTAATACGGGTCATGGAGAATATATGGACAACTATGAAATAATAAACGGATTCAAGGTTTTGTGCATTTATCACTAGAGAAATTCAGTTAAGGTGGAATCCCTGTATTGGGAAAAAACAAACATCAGCTACACAATCTGCGAGTTTCGATCGGAGCATAGACATTTAATGAAACCGTGTTGCCCCATCGTACGTATCGTAACGTACGATAGTCTTTCGTTTACGAACTCTATATTTTGAAGGATCCTGTTTTTAATAAGAAATCTTGTACCGAAATCGTGAGACTGTGTTAACCTATAGTAAAAAGTGTACTTGCCCCGTCGGATGTTATCTTGACCCTCCCACCGAACTTCTTGTATCGCTAATTTGTCTAGCTCGTACTTCTCGGTCTCGCGTACCGCCACCTGAAGAGCGCCCGTTTGGTATAACTTTTGTAGGTTCCACGTTCCTATTCTAATATCTTTCTTAATCCTGTTCTTGAACCCCCCTGAAGCAGTTCCCGTCCGGAGATCCGAACGAGGGACTAGTTTACCTCCGGAATATTTTACCCCAGGAGAATTCATGAACCATCTGTTACTATTTCTTGATATGTTTTAGCGGTGTAGAGTTTTCAGCTCTGCGATCTCGCAGGAAAGGCAGGCATTCAAGATGTCGTCCTCTGTCCATCTTTGAGCCTTGCCGATGTTATTCATCTTCAGCCTCAGAAAGGTAATGGTGAAGCTACTTCCCTTCACCATGATATTTAAGTTCGGGGTTAGATCCCTCTACTAACAGTAAGGTAGCAGTATTGGTTTAGGTCCGCCCCGGAATATTTCCGGTATCCACCATATCTGGTAGGCACCTGGGGAGGAGCCTGATTGCAGACTAGTCACTCCAACGCGGCATAATTATTGTTATGCTTCTTAATAAACCTCTAATAACTTTGTCATTTTTAAGTATGAAATTTCCATTCTAAATATCACATTCTGTACTGTGGTTGCATCCGACGATGCAATTTGATTTGGTACATACTTGTTCATTATTTATTAGCATTTTATTGAACCTGTCCCAGAACGGTGCTTATTTTGTGATATCTATGTTCTAACTTCATCCATGAGAATGAATTAGTTATGCAACAAGATTTGCCTAACTTTGCATTCCACTGTAGATTTCCATGTTATTCCATAGCAACGCCATACTATTCTTTACTAAGGCTATTAATAATGATCACCTTTAAGTAACAAATATGTTTTATTACCCTAAAAGGTGCAACATTCTGAACACTTTCTGGCCAATAAAGGATATTTAAAAAGTGCACAGCAACATTTAAGATATAAATCCTTCATAGTACAAAGATAAAGTTTGATTATATTGACTTTTGTCAAAACAATGTGTAGTTTCGGAGCTAACGGCGCCAAATTTAGCCAGGCATCGTAAGAAATGACATAACAGCTTGATAAATAATGACGCTATGTTGGCTTAGCAATTGAACACCGAAGTTGTTCTCAAACATTTATTAGACAATGACTATGATTGAGAAGTGCACCTTAGAAAGGATATCATACAAAAGTATTTCATTGTAATAGAATCGACCTTGAATCATAGGCAAGTATATGAATCTCCTTACATCTGTACTTCTCAATCATAAATTTTACTCAAATAAATTCTTATGGCACAACTTTATTGGCATTAGCTAACTCAATACGCTTTACGTTATTATTTCTCATTGTATTGTACAGTACTCTATGTAAAACATCAATCAAAATGATTCTCAGTTCTTTTTAACTGCAATTTTCAAAGTTGCATATATTTGTTGGAGTTTTGAAGAGAGCAATATAATCCTGAATAGCCTAATAACTGAATCATCCAATGTGAAAATATAAAAATTATCCATTTTTCGCTTTTCTCCTTGAATCTAAGCAAGAGACCCTGTTCCATCAACCCATGTTAAAAGGAACTACGAATGACCTTTCGATCATAGCGATTCAATAAATCAAATTTACAGTGCGTGTTAAAACGCACTAGAGTCATTGACTTGTTTCTTTTTAACAAAGTATCTGGTGTAATGTTTCTATTCATCGATGAACACGATATCTGAATTACGTCGAGATGTTCTCGATGGATAGCAGCTGTGTATGTGCCTAGTTATTATGTGAATGTTGAGTCTGAAGTTGGCTTGACTTACGTTGTACGAAAATGTGAATTATACAGAATTCTGTATTTGTTCTTTCGATTGGCGTCGTCCGAGAGCTTAAATGTGTTCATAAAATTATGAACTTTGTTAAGGCCGCTTTAGACGACAGCATTTATGCTACGATGAATCTTACAATTACCGGTAGTGCCAGAGTGTGAAAGCGAGAATGCAACAATTTTTCCTTTTACGCTGACAAACTGCTATCACTAAGGTTCATCGTACGAGAAATTGTATCGTCTAAAGCTGCCTTCAACCGTTGTTCTATGGGTTTAACCTTTATTCCTATTTTCTTGTAGTGCTTTTGTTAATGCATTGCTTAAGCTAACACAATAAATAAAGCTAATTACATTCCCCATTTTTTACGCGAACTTTATTATTTTCTACTAGAGAAAGCATATCCTTGTAAAGTGCCTATCAGCGCTGAGAAGTTACAAAAATATATCAATATGTAAGTCACACCCCTGACTCAAAATACTTTTCTGATGAAATACTCGCTTGCCTAGAAGAGTAAAACATGTTTAAAAAATTGGAAAGACTCAAGGAGATACATTTTGTTACAAAGCAGAAACATATATTTTGTTAGAAAGCACAAATAACACTATTTTGTTATAATTATAAAGCTATTTGCATACAAATTTGCAATGTGGTTTGATTTTTTTATTTTTGAATAAATATTCCACTATAACATTCATATTAGCATTCTTTCCTTTTTATTGAATACTATTTAAAAGGGACTAACAAGGAGACTTACGGAAGTGTAACTCACCGATTTTAATGAAATTTTGCATACTTGTAGAACATCGAAAAATAATCGACACATTTTTTTTTTTATTTCGGTAATTGTGCGGGTTTAATGGTAGAAAGCACCCTGTGAACGTTATGGGTGGTCGCCAAGCATAAACAGAAAACAATCATTTAATGTAGAAGAAACAATACTGCCAGGGGGGGGGGGTAGGACAGCTGATTCAGAATCGGACGTCAAAAGTACAAAATTCAAAATGGTGATTACAATTACAAAAGTCGTCTGGTTTGGAATGCTCTGCAGCTAGCCAAGAACAATTACAGTTAGCAGGGGGACTGCGAGAAGGTGGCAGACCGATTTGAAACCCCTTTCTGAACTAATGTTAACAGGATCCTTGATTAAAGTAAGTCCCCTCGCCTCTCACTATGTCAGAACTTCATAGATCCTCAATTGTTATAATTATTAATTTCTAGCGAAAACATTTTACAGTAATGATATTCCGTAAAAAAAAGTGTGTGGACATAAACATTGTTTATACCACACCTTATTATGGAAATAACTGTGCACAAATCGCTGCACAATCTTTTAAACAAAGTGTTACGGGATTTTTTAATTCAAAACAAAATGATACGGCATTTTCAAACTCTTCCAAATAACCGCTTTTGTACCACGCACACCTAATAAGATTTGCAAATCTGGGCGACGAAAACTTATTATGAATCACTGAGTGGATTTTAATTATCTTTGTCTTTGTCTTTCATTACAATCATCAACCAATCACTGGTTAGACTTAATCGGTCGTTATATAATCGAGTCGACATTTTGATTCTACTTTCAGCATCACTATTCCATTCAACAATCCATTTTAACGCTGAAGAAAGTGAAGACGAAAATTTCGGACATCAGAGTTAAAGTTTGACTAAATTGTATTATCAGAATTAAACGTACTTTCCCAATTTAGCGCCTACTGCGTTATTCAAGGTTTAATACGGGACCCGAATATACTATGAATAAGCACCCCGACTAGTGAGAGGCAAGGGGACACACTATAAATGAGTACCCCGAATAGTGAGAGGTGACGAGACTTAATTTAATCAAGAATCCCGTTAACATCAGTACAGAAAGGATTTTCAAATCGATCTGCCACCTTCTCGCAGTAACCCTTCCAGCTATAATTGTTCTTGGCTAGCTGCAGAGCATTTCAAACCAGACAACTTTTTGTAATTGTAATCACCATATTGGATCCGCCATTTTGAATTGTACTTTTGACGTCCGATTCTGAATCAGCTGTCCTAAACTCCCTGGCAGTATTGTTTCTTCCACATTAAATGATTGTTTTCTGTTTATGCTTGGAGACCACCCCTTCTATCCTTAAACCCGCACCATTGCCGAAATAAAAAAAATACGTGTCGATTATTTTTCGATGTTCTATAAGTGTGGAAAGTTTCATTAAAATCGGTGAGTTACACTTCCGTAAGTCTCCTTGTAAGTTACTTTTTGAAATTTGGCCATAAATTTCAAAATTTTGAGTTTTTGAGTACTTTGGATTGTGGAAAAAATATCTTCATTGGACTCAGAATAGAACCATAAAAGTTATACTTAATTTTATAGAATACAGTTTAAGTGCTTGCCTTTTTTCACTGCCCTGAAAGTTGTTTTTTCTGACTTACTAATTTTAACTTTGGAGGATTCAATTATGTTGTATCATCTTATGGAAATTGAATAGTTTAGTAGATGCCTTGGTTTTAACACATTAAATTCTCTAGTTTCTCGTAGGTTAGCGCAGTAATATTTTTGGTAATATGTGATGTGTTAAACGTATGTACATATTCGGAGCTCATGACGTTAGTGCAATCGCAATTTTCTTTTCTAAAGTCAAGTCAATCATTGAGCAATGTAATCGAAAGCGTTCCAACTAGTTATCTACACTCCTTTGTGCAGTATCGCTGTAAAATGTAATATTCGATAAAGACATATTGTCAACAATTTTTTACATAAAATAATCCAAATCAACTTATGGAATAAATTTAAAATAATAATCTGACTTCGATTCCCGCTGAAAGAAATCAACAATGATGTATTATTGGAGGCAACAAATCAAACTTTGTTTTGAGAGGTGTATGTAATACCAATGTATTATACTTCCGGATAGACGATAGTATGTAGCTAAAACCCGCTATTAGATCTATGTTTACGATAATCGTTTTTACTATTCGGATGTCTAGAAACAAAATAACGCTCAGTCGAAACCAAACTTTATGTTTTACATTTGCAATAGCAGAGGGTTTCTTCTCTTATTTAATAGTTCACTGTAGGTCTAATTCTCAATACCCATAAACTTTTGTGTCAACAATTTTTTTTCTTGTACCCAAGTAAGTCCCTAAATTCAAAAGTACATTATGACGTTATACGACTATTATTTTAGTTTCTTGTGTCCTATAGATAATAATAAATGTACTATTAGTCTAAACCTTGATTTTTTCAGGTTTAACAAGAAAGACAATGTTTTCTTAATATATGCTTCTGCTTTCTTTCAGTGTCCACGATATGTCTGAATTCACCCTCAGAACTGTCCGGATTTGTCCCTAACCACCATTCTCACAAATTTTCAAAACAAGGATAGCCTTTGTTTTTGCTCTTTCTATCTGTAGCAGTGAAACTACATGCAAAGTTAGAAGTGTTTCTCTCAACAAATATCTCGAAAAGAGTCATATGTATTCTATATGGTCAAACTTGCCTCTATCTGCTGTATATTGTTGTTTGCTTAGTTTAACCATATCTTAATACAAATTTAATTATATTTCAAACTTCAATTTAGATTTTGCCGATAACGAAGAGTTTCTCAACTAATATTTACTAAGGATTGAATGCTTCCTTTGATGATAGCTTTTTCTTCTAGAACTTCCAATCCGTCAGTCACAAGTTTGATTTTTTCTTAGAAATATCTATTCCCTTTAGAGAATAAAATATCACGTGTGGTATAGATGTGATTGCTAAACGTTTACTTTTTTCCAATTGTCAAATTTTGTTTTTACTGGTTGTTTTAAAGGTAATTTACCACATCCTCGTAAGTGTGAAACCACAACTCAGAATGTACAATACGATCCTTAATCTGTTTATGAATAAATTAACTAACTATATGTTTCCAAACATCACTTTAATATTTTTCTTGCGGAAATACTGTTTCCAAGAGTCAGGAGGGTGGGTGATATATCCTTCATAGACCTCCTTTGATTACACCATTTACTATATGTATGTGTAAAATTTTAAGGAATGTATAGTTTTACTTGGCCCTGTAAAATAAAGAAGTTAATTAAAACACCGAGAATGTAAATCTTAAGTTATTTACAGTAAAAGATATAAATATTACACAAATTACAAATAAATTTAAAGATTATAAGGGTTCTTTTGTAAACACAGCACTTAAAGATAAATATATATTTGAGTTACTTTATATAACTATATCACAAACCATTTGTAACGGCTGTGTTTATAAATTGTTACTTACGTTCAACAGTAAAATGGATTTCTTTAAGTATGCATGAATTGTAAGTACTTACTTCAAAATATTTTAAATTAACTAAGTAACAAAAAATACTAGTGTGTTAATAATAGATAAAGTGATTTTCTGTAAAATATGGTACTTTTAAGTTCCACATAATCATTTCACTTTTTAGTCAATGAAGAGAAACTATAGATTATTATATCTGCTTTCCAGCTTCGTTCAGGATTTCATCATGAAATCTTTCCAGATGTCACTACTTTTGTGGGTATTTGTTTAACGTTCCTTTAATATATAATATTTAATGCAAATGCTATTTTTAACACAAATGATAGATTTGTTTAAAACTGACTTAAAATCTTGCTCTTAATAACAGTCACTGTTTAATCCTTACACTGTAACATACTGCCTAAGTAAGGGACCCAATAAATGATCCAGTAACATTAGTATTTAAGCTCCACTTGGTCTTATTAAAGTCTAAGTTTATATGAGAGTTTACGTATACAATTCATGATTAAATTTCAGTCATGATAAATATATATTTAAAAGTACAGTTAATCATAAGTAGTGCCCGTTACAAAAAAAATATCATAAAATTTTACATAGAGTTACTAATCTTTAGTCGACAATTAAAAATTTTTGCCAAGAGGCCGTAGCTCAGTTTGTAGTGCCTGAGACTGTAGTTTGTTGAATAAATAAATAAATCTGTCTATCCGAAGAGGTAAAAGTTTAACGATCCACTTACATGTCTTATGATGACCTCTTCGAAATTAATCTTGAAGCTATGTAAAATCTTCAGGATTTTGTTGATCATAGATGTTTAAAAAGAAATTTATGTGATGAGGAAGACAGTACAAAAAAATATTTTTATGCAACTGCATTTGAAACAGAAGAAGTTATTGAACACTAAACATATATTCCCGCCACTAAACATACTTCATTCAACGAAATTATACTACAGCTACAAGTAGATATGAGATATGCTATTAGTAGGATGAAATCACAAGATTTTGTCCGTAATTTATTTTAATGTTAGGCCAATGCATCTCAGATTTGAACAAGGTTTGGATCAATGTGTATATTTTCAATCTCAAAATCGAAATAAGAAATTGTAAACCTTTGTAGTTTTCAGTACCTATGATAATCAACTACTTCAATAAGACTACAATGTGAATATTTTACAGTGTAAAGATTAAATATATGATATATAACATTATTTCGCATGATTTGTATGGCTTTAAGCACGAATGCTCAAACTTAAATTCTATACATAGTATGGCTTTGGTTATGATCTATCTTTCTTTGTGTTTGTCCATTCCATTTAATTTTGTTTCACTGCAGTTTCTTCTTTCTTAATTTTTAATCTTTTTGTGCCCATAATACTTTCTCTCAGGAGACAAAGAGAAATTTTGTGTAAAATGGAACGTGTATATTTCACACTTCAAACTTAATTGGACATGCAAATTTCCAACTTCAAACTTATGTTCATAGCTGCATGTATGAGGAGTTTATTTTCAAAATGGCACATGTCCAGTGGGGCACGTGTTTCTATAGGCGTAAAAAATGCATTTCTCTGAGGGTGAAATCACTATAATTGTGCGAATGATCTCGTGATTTAACAAGACATTATTATGTAATTCCCACAATTATAGCGTTCTCCCTCCCAGAGAAATACATTTCTTTATTAAAAATTTGCCTCAGTGGACATGTGCCCTTTTGAATATAAGCTCCTCATATGTTTCTTTTATAGTAATTCCTGTAGTAATCTTGCTTTAATTTTCGGTGGAGCATTTACTTTCGTGGAAATTACGATTGAAATTTGATATATAAAGCACATAAGCAGGATATACTTAGTTACTTGTTTCGACACGCTTAAAATTGCTAAATTAAATATTCACAGCGCTATTTTATTTAAATTTCATTTACAAACTATTCTTTTATTACATGAAAACTTTAAAAGTTTTATAGGTATTGTAGCTTATTTAATAAATGATCACTGATGCACTAAATTCTTTGAACTTGCTGGATTTTGTGGATTTCCTTTGTTTGTGTGCGAAATAGTTCAGCCTTATTTCACATTACTGCACGAATATTCTTATTCAATTTAAAATTTGACTATAAAAAAGTAATACATTTGTAACATATACACAAATAAAATATTTAAAGCATACTACTTTAAAATCCCGTTACATAACTATCTCAATTTGATTCCAATTAACATGTCAAATTCTACTTCAAAGCTAAAAACAAAATAATCTGTATAGTCGCCTGCCATCTATTATTATAGATGGCTAAGATAAGTTGACGTCATTATTATTTTTTCTAGGATTTAGATGAGTCTGTTGTTATGTCAAAGCCGCTTATCTACTGTCATTTCGCTCAAGGAATTGGAGACCCAAAATATATGCCTATTCCAGATTGGGATACACTGAGCAAACTTCTACAAGAAGCATTACATAGTTACAACGATTTAATCGCTGCAATGAACTTGGTTCTCTTTGAAGATGCAATGATGCATATATGCAGGTAATATCGGTTTCATCAAATTAACTGATTTAATGTAGGGAACATAAAGAGTCCCTCCCTCTACCCAAGTAAACTAATTTCGTTTTAACTATTACCAAGATAGCTAACAAAAATATAATTATGACTATTATAGGTAAAATATTTGAACATTTTTGTAAAATTTAAGATTTACTGAGTACTCATTAACTTTAAACAATTTTACCCCAAGTAAAAATTACAACTTGATTATACATCGTAGCGAATAGCGCCATTCTGCTCCTAGTGACTTAGAAAAGAGGGTGAGAAAGTTGTAAAAGAAATATACATTGTATAATAAATATAATACATTTCCTTCAGTTTGTGCTCAGCTTGTACGCGTTGTAACAGGGTGCAAAAAATGCATCCAGTACAATGCTAAGACGAAATATTCTTTAACATATGATCCTTAGCCTAGGATATATTCCAATACGCTATCAACGGTTGAAGAGTTTATAATTAAGTAGTTTTTAAGTCTGTAAATCCCAGAAAATTTTATAGCTATCATTTCTGAATGGTCAACGTAGTCACAACACCAAAACCATAATTTTGGAACGTACAGAAAAAGTTAAAATTAAATGTACTTGTTATCACATTTCAAATCTAAAATGCACCCTCCCCATCTTGTCTACTGTTATGGTTTCTAATTATACAATTATGATTTAGGATTGAGCAACAGTGTGTAACTAGGAATTTGTTTTGTGAATCAATTGAGAAACGGATGTAAAAAGAAAAAAGTCAGTGCTAGTATTGAATCATTGTAAAGTACGTAAAATGATGACTTTGTGGCAATAACCAAGGTAGGATTTAGAATACAAGAAACTATCCTTAAAGATGTTTATATGGATTATAGAAGCCTGGATACAAAGATAATGAATATTCAGAGGCTGATACATTTGTAATAATAGGTGATGCTTTAAAAGTTATTGACAAGGAGTCATAGGGATTAGTACTGAATGAAGTATTCATCTACAACTGGAAATACAATGAGTTTTATTTCTTATGGCTTTAGTTTAGTAAGCAAATATAATTAGCAAACTCGACCACTTAAATGAAGGGAATACTAATTTATAGCGTAGCTTTTCCCTTAAAGTGATAATTTTCCAAGTATATTACCTACCAGTGTAATGCGATCCCAGTGTTGTCAGGTATGAAAACTGTCATGCTTGAAAAGCTATTGAAAATCATGCGTTACTAACTCAATATAAAAAGAAGTTAGCCATTGTGGTAGGAACAGGTTTTTCTTCTGTGAAATGTTTTGTTAACAATTGAACAGTACTAACAGTATATATATATCCTACTTCAGATTAAATCATAAAATAACTTCAGGAATGTTCGTGGTTGTATGTAAACTATAAAATGAGAATTATTTTCAATTGTTAAATTTCTGTATCTGAATGTGGTGCGAAAATATTGAGTCTGATGGCTTGATTTGTCCAACGCTACTGGAGGGTGACGAATTGTCAACGGTGGGAAGCAGCCCTGGAGCCAAACTATCAAAGATCGTAGTAAGTTGCAAAGGGAGGAGCAGGTGTCATGTAGATATATTTATTTGAGTTCATGGCTTTCTACTTTTGGCTCGTTCAGTACTAGGAGTTTCTTGGCAAAAACTCGTTCAAGCTGTCAACTCTACCTGTACTTCTATAGTAGAGAGCAATATAAACTTCAAAAATGTTTTGAATTTGGAGCATTTGTAGTAGTCGTTTGAATTTTCCAACGCATTCTCGTTTTCCGAGAATTGTAGCTGTTATTGAGGTAATTTTGATTTTTGCCGTAAGGAAGAAATTATAATATTAGATATTTGCCGAAATTACAAATGGTCTAGGAACATTTCAGCTTTGTAAACAAATGGCAACCGGAGGTTAGGTTGTTATTGAGGTACGGTGTAATTGCAAATTGATGTTTTCCGTAGATAACGAGAAAAATGCATTTTTAGATTTTCTCTGTAATTCCAATCTGTGCACGAATCTTCATACCGAATTTCAGCTTTCTAGCCAAACAGAAAGGGAACTGGGGAGTTATTGGGATACACAATGTGGGAATTGAAATGTTTATCTTTCTCAAAATTTCAACCTTCCCTCTAAACTTCGTTCCAAATTTCATTCTAGCCCATCAGAAAATGCATTTTCGATACTCGGTGATTACGGAGTGTTATTGAGATAGTAACAGGTTAATTGCATTATTTATTTTTTACAAAATTTCAACCTTCTCACGAAACTTAATGCCGAATTTAAGCACTCTAGCCCATCGGAAGATGCATTCTTGTCACCCGGAAAATAAAAAGTGTGATTGAGGTACGTAACGGTTTAATTGCCTTTTTGAAATTTATCTCCTAATTCCAACCTACTGCTAATCTCCATGCCAAATTTCAGCTTTTCAGCAAATTGAAAAGTGCATTTTCTATATCTGAAGTTTGGGGCATAGCAGGTTTAAAACTTCTTTTTTAAGTTGTTATTTTTTAAGTTTTTGCCGTATTTTCAACCTGTTTATGAATCTTCATTTTTCTTACCCATCAGAAAGTGCATTTTTTATATCCGGGAGTATTTGGATATTTAAAGGTGTTATTGGGATTCTTAACAGTATAATTTCATTTTTAAAATTGTTTCTGTAATTCCAATCTCCACGTAAATGTTCATGCCAAATTTCACCCTTCTAGCGCAACGGGAAGTATATTTTCGTCACTTGGAGATATTAGGGCACTTAACAGTGTTCTTGGGATACTTAACGCTATAATTTATTTTTAAAACTACAGTGATTTAAAGTCACAAATCTACCCCAGAAGCTAAAGTGTAACAACGTTATGATGTCCAGATGTCCAGCAGGACGATATGTCTGTATCTTCCCTGGATGAAGGTAGTTATGATAGTGTCACTGTTAAAGGCCTCTTATGAACACGAAATAGACATCACCAACCACGTGCATCAAAATGTCATAGAGACAAATAGTAGTGTATTTACGTATAATTTATGGAACAATATTTGATTCATGCCAGACGTTTATATTAGGTTATCTATGGAGTAAACTAAATTTGGGATGACCCAAGAAGGACGACAATTTCCACTTAGTCGTAACCCCCGTATTTCAAATGGAATGTAATCGTTCAGTCCAGTTTATGGACAGTGCCTAGTGATTTGTTTTGTAAACAAATAAAGATAATAGCTATTACTTTTGGAAAATATAGAAATCTGATCAGGGATTCTAAGCAGAGGCTTCAATTACCATTACCATATATGATATGAGCAATTAGATGTTAAGACCCAAACACAAAAGTTCTTTAATGCCCAATGCGCTGTCCATGATAGGTGGTTTTATCTAATATAGTGTGCAGACTATATACTCTCGACACCACTCGTCGAGGAAATTCCAAAAGTCGAATTTCCATTCGTCAAGTGCGTAACATGATCCTCTAAAACTTCGTCCTTTCAGGTTGATTAATTATTATACCTATTAATTATTATACCTGTGCTACATGTTTCCGAGATCACTACTTAACGCCTACACACGTCACGCGATAGGTCAATTCTGGTGAATGAAAGTGCCAGTACGTCGAGTCACAGACTCAGAGCAGCCAACTATCCAGGAATTATGTATAAAATTATGTATGTAAATATACAGTAGGTGACTTACGTTGCATGTGTGTATCTTACCTGTATGCATGTATTGTTTTAAGTTTTACTTTTCATAAAATGTTTAACAGTGGCATATCATTTCGAAATATTTTCTCTAAAGTTATCGGAATTTATGGAATTTTCTCTTTGTTCTGTGGCCGACAAAAGTGTGTAAAATATTATCAAAATATTTTTGTGAACTTCTTTTAAGACTTTTTGTCGATTTCAAGGCAGAAGTTGGACAAAATACTTGATTTAAGGAACAAGACTACAAGTACGCTAAGAGAAAATATATGAAATGTTATCTATATGCACCTGTTCAAGAAAGACTTCGGTGTATTTGCGAAGTTTGTAATTAGTGGAGCATTGTGGTTGCGGAACTAGGTCGGATTAAAATTTTAGTTCTAAGATTCTTGGAAACTTACTGGGAGGTCCAACTATGGAAGGTAACGTAGGAATTGGTACAATTGGAACAAGTTATGATGCCCAGTTTTATAAATGTGAATGTGATGTACTTCAATTTAATTTGTTTTAGAAGTCCTCATTAAAAGAAGTATATAGAAACATGCGATCATAAGCTAGATCATAATGCTAAGTTTAGACATCATCCATTTATCCAGGTTAATCTATCTTCCGACATTAATATCCACGACTGAAGATTAGCAATAGAATACACCTTCCTCTTATTAAAATTTACTTATATTATGTCCTCAAGAGATATTATCAAATATCGTTGAATTTACCTATTACAGTATATTATAGAAAGCGCCTAGTGTATGAACGTTGCGTTGAAATTGGAAAAAATTGAGTTATCGACAAAAGTATTTTGTTCTAACTTTACAAATATCATCACTCACTGCACAAAGAAGAATTTCATGGATTTATAAATATATTTGTGTGATAATCATAGCATTACCAGATATACAACTTAGTTTTCTTACCTACATAGGATTAATCGTATTCTGGAATCTCCAAGAGGAAATGCTCTCTTAGTTGGAGTCGGTGGAAGTGGGAAGCAATCTCTTTCTCGACTTTCTGCTTTCATCTCCAGTTTGGAAGTATTTCAAGTGCAACTTCGCAAAGGATATGGTATTCCTGACCTGAAAGTAAGAACTGACCCACTTATCTTCTTTCTAATCGTTAATATTTGTCTTATTTATCAACCTTATGAATTATACGAACCACAAATAAAATTCAAATTCAAATTATGTGAACCTCATTCTTTTATAACATGTTACGAAATCTGTTTAAATTTAATTTTTATTTATTTATTTTATAAATCTTAGTGGAATGTCAGTTGGATGTAAGCACGCCTAATAGACACATTTTTGTTATTAAATACAAATTTTGAATAGAGACTTGAATAGTAGCACAAGAGTATAATTTAGATACGAGTTAAACCTGAATAATGGCCTCTTGAAATGTGCTTTCGTAACATTTCTTAAGTTTTGAAATAAAATGTCTTCTCTTTCGAGATTCAGTAGGATAGCGTTATATATATATATATATATATA
>JAGDQP010007693.1:0-41435 GCA_022664845.1 Lepisma saccharinum | reverse complement strand
ATATATATATATATATATATATATATATATATATATATATATATAAACACGCTAGCTGCCATAATTTTGAAGATATTTGAACCAAATTTTAATATGTTATTTCTAGGCTTAATAGCTCGGTTAAGTTCGTTAATGAGCAAAATCGGTCGCCATCTTTGATCCAAAAATCAAATTTGGCATAAAAGTACATCACTGTTTGATTACGAAAATGTTAATTAATGAATTCAAAGACGCCATCTTGGATCAAAAATGGCGGAAGCAAAAAATGTATTTTCCATATCGTTTGGTGTTAGAGATACGAAATTCGGCATAGAGGTGTATTGTTACTAGTAGTTCTAAACAATATTATGAAATGTTGAAAAAGTCGCCATCTTGGATAAAAAATGGCCGCCGAACCCATTGTTGTATAAAATACACAGCCTAAATGGCTGCAGCTAGACTTATCAAATTTGGTAACAAGGTACATTATCACTTGTATGTTACTAAAATATTACACGATGTATCCACAGACGCCATCTTGGATCCAAAATGGTGAACCTAAAACACATTTCACACACCGTTTGAACTAGAGAAACGAAATTTGGCATAAAGGTGCATTATGACAAGTAGTTTAGGGAAATATTACAACATTTGGGAAAAGTCACCATCTTGGATCCAAAATAGCCGCCCAAAATTCCATTTTGCACGCCGTTTGAGCTGGATAAATGAAATTTTACTTGAAGATGTACCATCACAAGTAGGTCACGACAATATAAGAAAACTTTCAAAATGTCGTCAACTTGGATCCAAACTGGCCGCCCCAAAAACCCAATTTCCTAATCATTGAAGGTAGAGAAACGAAATTTTCTTTGAAGGTGTACGGCCAAGAGTAGGTTACAATAAATGGGGCAAACTTCCCCATTGGGGGCGCAGCCCCGTGGAAGGGTGCAGATGGACACCATGGTGGTGTAGTGCTGCAGGGACATTTTGGTTAAGATAAAGGAGGCGCATCCTCTCAAAAGCATATATATATATGTCTTGTGGGGTATCGTTGAACAGCTCTTGATGAATAATCTACAAATCAATAAATAGTTTCTCGATATCTCTCATGGAAGGCGAGATTTGAATTTTTGAAAATAAAAAAACTTCGAGATCTACCTCAGCCTGTAGGCCTACCGAAAGGGAGTTTTTATTTTTTATTGGATGGAAAAAATATACTGAGTTTTTATTCCATTAAGGACTAACTTGTTTCTTGTAATGTCCCAAGACACTACGAATTGAACTGAATTTTATTTAAGACCTTTAGGCATCTAAGACTCTGGCCGGGTTAGGGGAGGGAATAGGATTCGCGATGGTGTAGGCTACGGCCTATGTTGAAGGTGCCATTCCGGCATTTGCTTGGTGTGACTGAGGAAAACCCCTGGAAAAACCTCAGTCAGGATGGTCGGTCTCTGAGATCGAACCCACGACCTCCCGAATGCCCAAGACACTACGCAATCCAACATCAAGCAAATAAGCTGTTTGATGTCAAAGACAGAGCACCGTTCCCGCTGGAACAGGTCCGGATGATCTTCAGTAACTAAGACATTTAACTGAAGAGTCATGAATACGTATGTGTAACAACGATGATGTTACTGAAAAGAAGACCATAAGGTCTAGACAAGGAGAAAATTGGTCACTAGTAGCAGAATGCTACAACGAATTAAAGCAGTGTAACAGAATGCCTACGATTAACTAACTGTTCACTTGATAAAGTTGGTTTTGGATCGAGCGAAATAATGTAAACCTCGGTAGTAAGCGGCAGGAGAAAATCTATAAATAATCACCAGATCAGACAATACGT
The DNA here is from genome assembly GCA_022664845.1 of Lepisma saccharinum. Classification (NCBI taxonomy): domain Eukaryota; kingdom Metazoa; phylum Arthropoda; class Insecta; order Zygentoma; family Lepismatidae; genus Lepisma; species Lepisma saccharinum. The sequence goes on along the minus strand of JAGDQP010007693.1, from coordinate 39,613 downwards.
GGGTATAACTCCTCCCTAAGCTTATTTAACAACAATCGAGCTACCAAATAAAGTCAACTATCCATAAACATATCGAAGATAAGGAAAATCAGTACAACTCGAAGTATTTAAAATCATATATTTAAGAAATGTTCTGTTTCGTTTTTATTTGCTGCTCAATCTTTAATTCCCTACATTGGTCTATCACGTAAGCTTCAATGGTTATAAATTAAACTTGTTGTAAGGACAGAACGTTTAATAAAACTCTAAATATTTTCTATACTATTGCCGTTCAGTAAGAGTGGTGTAAAATGATGAATAGGCCCCTATTACTTACATTAATTAATTCGAATAAATATAGAATTAGTTCGATCGGGAAAGCTCTGGAATGACACATGAAAAGTCAAGGATCGCGAATATGGGTTTACCAATAGAATTGTTACTATGGAAAGCATAACATATGTTTATATTTGGGTACTATGGAAACGATAAGTAACTTGGAGGTTTAATTTAGTTAAAACCTTGATAGAAATATTCACTATTAGCATGAAAAATTTGTTTGGAATCTGTTCAATAATTCTTATAGTATACGTATTCAATAAAAAGTATTGTTGCCATAGAAATGGTGCCTGGTTTAAAAATTCCATTGTGGCTAAATTGTTAGGTGTAATTTCCTTCATAATATTGCCAAAGTTGCTTGCGAATTGAAATGTTGTAAGTGTGTTTGAGTTTTGTTGTCAAGTAAACGAAAATAATAATCAAATGAATGTCCTCTATAAAACGCAAAAAGTTTCACGAAAATAGGTGAACACATTCCAAAGTTCTACCTAAACAAACTTAAATAATGTATAAAATACGCACAGAATAAAAAATGTTTTCTAAATCTAGTTAACTGTCATGCATGGATAAAATACCAAATCAACAAACAACAAACGCGACGATTATTAATATTAATTCACAAATGTAGAAAAAGTATTAGACGTGAGGGGGATTTGAATGAGTGACCAGATGAAAAATGTTTACAAATCGATCACAGTAATCACTAAACAACCCGTCAAGTAAGTGAGAACCTTCGATTAGTTTGTTTTCTGGTAAGAATAGAAATTGATTCCAAATTCAGTGCTTAAGTTACACTTATTTTATTCAATTATTTTGGTATTTTCGGAATTTAATTTTTATTTCAACACGATTACATTGTAGGTATCCTGTTGTACCCCTTTTATCGCTGAATTAGACATATATTGTTGAATGTTTGGAAATATTCCTCTACATCTCGTAATTTCCCTCCGAAGGGACATCACTACGAATTTGGAATATGTTCTCTAAAGACATATGACAAATTTATGATCCATAGCTGTATATAATACGTAGTTATCTAGTTATGTTAAAAACTTTCAGAGACTTGTACAAAGGTGTCAAACATTTAATTTGAACTCATATGGATTTTTTTTCCTTTATATTCAGTATGAATTGTCAAACTTGTACATGAAGTCAGGCCTAAAGAATGTTGGAATAATGTTTCTAATGACAGATGCACAAGTTGCTGATGAGCAATTTCTAGTATTAATCAATGACATGCTGGCCTCTGGAGAAATTCCAGACCTTTTTCCTGACGATGAAGTAGAAAACATTATTGTTGGCGTAAGAAATGAGGTAAGTTTTAAATATTGTTGTAAGTTTATAATTTTATTATTGTATATCGATCAAGAGGGAGTACCAAGGAACGATACCTGCTTAAAATATAGCTGTTCATTTGTCTTCGAATAACTGAGGCCACTTAACGTAGAATGTAGTCGAGTAAACTGGATCCACTCAGGAATATTAGATATCTATTCATGATATGTTGTTGGAGATGTAACTAAATCACTGAGATCGTTTTATGTAATATTTTAGATATACTCCATGGTCTCGCCTAAGCATGTATGGTCTAAGCCAGTTGAATTTTGAATTTTAATTTTATTTATGCCTGCTAAGTTAGTTCGTATTAGTAATTTTACTAATGTTCGTATTAGTAAATAAAAAAATACGATACTAATTTTTCATATTTCTAGTGCTTTCAATCAGTTCTACAATATATTTTACTATTTTGGGTAAAAAGAGGGCTATAATAGTAAAAATTGAAAACGCAATTTGTATCAAGAGGCGTGTTTTAGCTTTTACCCGGTAACATTTGATGAGTGGAATCAACGTTTTGGTACTGACAAAGATGCAATTTTGTGACCTGGTTAAACTGACCAAGAATGTTTGGTTACTTCTTGGTTGACCACACCAAGGATCGTGGATTGCGGTCACCACAATTTAAGTTGCAAGTACTTGATGAAATAAATAGGTGAAGTGTACGCAGTGGAAATAAACGCCTTCTTTCGTTTAAAAACCGTTGTATGAACTCAGTGCAATTATTGTTTTTATTGATCATTTGATAGTAAGGTATAATATTACCTTATTTATTCATCTACTTTTATTTAAAATTTTGTTTCTAGATTTTTTTAATAAAATTTTGGCATAAGTTGTTCTTTCCTACACTATAGTTCTATTTTGTATTTGGTGATAAATAACCATGATTAGGTAACATAGCTGTTTTCCCGGCGTATGTGACTTATAGTTAAGGAGGCACACTCAAGAAGGTAGTATTCTTGTAAACATGTAAAACCCTTGTATGAATCGGACATGAAGGATTAATAAAAATATATCTCCCAACATAATAGTTAAGAAGACCACTCAAGAATCACTTATAACTTTACAATCTCTTACAAACTTATAGGACCCTCTGAAGATAAAAAAATCGTCATCGGAATATTACTAATCTATAACTTGCAAAACAATTGAATCAGTCATTGTTAAAAGGGGATATGTGCCATTAAAAGTGAATGCCACACATCCCCTTTTAATAATGACGGATTCAATGGAAGGTTGTAATATTTCTCTCAACTCACATTGCCACCTAAAGTAATTGCGTTACTTTATTGATATTTCTCTTTTTCCTTGTAGAAGTTATGTACTACCTAAAAATTGCTCATCGTCATTTACAATTGATTCTCCGAATTGTAAATTTAAAAGTTACTCCATTTTGTTCACGAAATTCTGTTTCGGTTACGTAATTGTGCTTTAATGCTCTTTGAAAAATTATTTTGGCGTTTCGGTGAGGGTAATACCAATAGTATCCAACTTTGCTGACCTGGTCACCTCGCGCAAACAAAACTATAATATTTAGCAACATTGAACCAAATACACCATGTAAGAAGTTATTAAAAATTCTGCAAATATTAGCCTTACTGCTTTTAACCTACATGCATTAATATAATTTATCAAACATAAAAAAGCATATTTGCTACCAATAAAGTTATTTATAATAGATTATAATCAGTTTCATGTTTAAGCACATAGGACAATAATATTTAAAACAGAAATTGCGTATATAGATACTACGTGCTATGATCCCCCTAAAAATCAATTTATATAGGTTGTGCAAATGGTTTAAAAAGAAGTGAACAATTTCTTCCAAAGAATATACCGTACGCAAAAACAGAGTTCATATAAATACAAGAAAATTAAGAAGTAGGAAGATGAATATAAAAACATGTACTGTTTGAACCTGAAAGTAATAGCATTACAAATTTATAGAAACAATATATGAAAGTATATTTTATCAATAATACATTGTACTACCTAGTATAATTTAAATTCCAATATTCAGTTTCGTAAATGCATGTAAAAATGAACGCAATAAGTAGACCAATGAATGGCAACCATTTCCATATAAAGTGGAAAGACAAAACTTCCATAGACTTTTGGATGAGTTACTGTGGTGTCAACATGTTCTTCTCCTGAAGTGCATAAATTCACTTGTGAGTTTTGGGTATTAGTGATTTTTGTTCATTTACAACGTCTAGTGACTATTTTTATTCTCCATAACTGTAAGTATCATATTTTTATCAACACCGACTTTGTCTTCGGCAGGAGCTTCGAATTTTCGAGACCTGCACGTGTTCAACGAACCTAATGGGATGGCCCTGGGCCCCCCAGCATAGAATTAATGATACTTCCGAATTCTGACTCTGCAGATGTGATCTTGGATATTCCGAATTCAGAAACTCCACCCACTTCAGTTACCCCAGACTCTCCTAAGGAAGACTTATTTCATCAAGCTGGTCACAATCAAAATTCCAGTACCACTTACACAACTTTGGTCCATATATAATTCACATTCGTGCGGATAAACGTTATGAGGAACTAGGATCCAAACTTCAGTCGTACACTGTACAAGGGTAAGGTCGCCGGTATTACAGACATTACCGTTCTGGACCGCAATCTTATCAAAGTTACTTGTGATTCATATAATAATGCTAATAATTTACTTACTAATCCTATCATTGAAGCCGAAGGCTGTAATGCATTTATTCCTAATTACGCGATTTACCCCATGGGCGTCGTTCGTATCGAACGAGATGTTCCTGTAACTGAAATTTTACACTACATGCGCAGTACAGCACCCATCCTTCACGTTTGCCGTATGACACGAACACTTCCTGACGGAACTAAACAAAACATCCCGCTAGTCGTCATCACCTTCGAAACTCAAATCCTACCTAAACGCAGTTATCTTTATGTCACCAGCTATCCCATCGAGCCATATGTTCTCTCCCTTAAACAGTCTATCGGAGTATGTTATCGCTTTGGGCATATCTCACGCAATTGTAAATCCAAACAAATAAGATGCAGATGCAGCGGTGACGCGCATGACAGCACAACATGCAATAACATCTTGAAATGTATCCATTGTGACTTATCTCATTGCGCTGACGATCCCAATTGACTTGAAATACGCCGTCAACTCCAAATACTGAATGTCATGACAAAAGATCAAATTCCACTTCAAGAAGCTCAGAAGAAGATACCCAAGCAATCTTCTTATTCAACGATCTTAAGACAAGAATCTCCAGTGATAACTGCTCAGGACTCCACTACTCCGTCGTTCACGCAGTCTGCTTCATTGTTTCCTCCTCCAGCAGAACGAGATTTGTCTAAGAAGCATATATCTGGGCTTCCAACAGAAAACTTCAACAACTTTACAACTAAACGCAGTCGGTTAGCTCTTTCTCCACAACAATCAAATCATTCAATCAACCCTAAAGAATCTTGCTTTACGAATCTTGGTGCGCTAGTTCGTCCTCTTCGGCCTACACGTACCAATGCAAATCCACCTTTATCACGTTGTGCAACGACATCAACTCACACGAATTCACCAAAGATTTCTCGTTCACCTATCTTCCAATTTACGAAATCACGTACTAAACCATCCACTACAAGACCTGCCTTCTAAGATTATACTAATTAACGAACTAGAGAAAATTCTACAACACATCATCTTAACTGACCAAACTTTTACACCTGAAATTTCTGAGTTAATTATAAGCAAAGTCGGAGATCTCCTTTAATAATGATAGTTAACAATCTTACGATCTTACAATGGAATGTACGCCAATACTACGGTAAAGAGGCGTTTTTGTCCCAACTATGTTGTACCTATCGACCAGACGTCATCCTCCTCCCAGAAGTTTGGACTTGTCATACCACGAATATTATTATACCTTGCTATCATGTACACCTTCAACCTCGCTGTGACAAATATGGAGGCATCGCAATTTGCGTTCATCGATCTATTGACTACGACTATTTGCCTGAGATTGAACAGTTTTCTGCCAACAATATTCAAGTGCAAGGTATATAAATTGCATCCCTTCAAATTTTGAACATTTATGCTCCATCTGACGACATACCAATTCCTCAATTTTGAACCAATTTATTTAAAAATACAGCTTCATCCTGCATCATTGCTGGAGATCCGAATACTCGAAGTATTACCTAGGGTAACAGTGAAAACAATAAAGCAGGAAAACTTTTACTGGAAAGCCTTGTACATCATCGTTTCTTTATCCTTCATTACGGCACACGTACCAGGGTACCAAACTTTAACCAACGCCCTAGTGCTCCTGATATCACTCTTTATAGTAGTCATTTGTATCTACAGGCACAGTGGCAAGTGTATTACAAAACAGGAGGCTCCGATCATCTTCCGATACTTACGTTTCTGCAACTTCGTCCATCAGCCAACAGTGTAGCTTCACAACATTTCACAGGACAAAAACTATCGAGATTACCTAAAATTCTTTCTTGGTCCGCTTACAAAACCCAGGTGTCTCTTACAGAAACCAAATCAAGATTCCATGTCTTTGACTGATCTCGAGAAATTAATACGACAGAGTCTACAGACGCTTTCGCACCAAGAACAACCCGCTTCTCGAATACATGGCGAAAGATACGTACATCGAAATCGCCCTGGTGGACAATAGAGTGTCAAAAATGGGTCAATCTACGCCACCATAAACTAAAACTCTATTTGCATAATAAAACGTGGCCAGCCTTCCTCGATTATAAACGTACTAATGCTCTTGTGGAACGACATCTTAGACGTAATCATTGGAAGGACTATGTTTCCAATCTACATGGTCGGTCTGCTTATAAATTTATTTGGAAATATCTTCATAAACACCATCGTACACCAAGCACATCAGTAACAGGTACCACTATTAATACTTCTTGGATCCAAGATTTCCATCAATCCATAACTCCACCTACTGTACTCAATAACGGTCTAGATATATAGCTCTTTTTGAGGAAGGTTCGACCTGGTTTGAATCGCTAGCTTTTACGAAATGAAAACTTCATTACGCTCTTAAAACCATTAAACATAACACTACTCCCGGCGTTGATGCTATCACTTATAATCATCTTTGTCACCTCCCCTCTGATATCCTCGATCTTCTATAGAATATGGAATACTTCTCACATACCAACCATAAGGAAAACTCACTTTTTTTTACCCATTACGAAGCCTCAATAAACCAGTAGGAATTGTAACCAGTTATAGAAAAATTACTTAACATCTTATGCTTAACGTATTTGCTAACATCTTATGTTGGCAAAATCTTCGAGAAGCTAATTTTAGCGCGACTCGAATCGTGGGTGGAACATTATCAGCTCTTTCCTCCTTCTATGACTGGATTCAGAAAAGGCTATAATACTATGGATTTCGTAGCTAATCTCACCATCGACATTTGGAATGCCTTTCAACACAGCGAATACGATATTGCAGTAAGCATTGATTTTACCTCCGCTTATGATTCCATCTTACTAGATCAATTAATCAAATGTCACAATTAAATATACCTAGCATCTTTTGCCGAATAGTACATAATTGGCTGATCAACAAAATTATACGAATTAAAGTCGACAACCGCCTTATTAGTTCTCGCCTCAGTTCTCGTGGAATTGGACAAGGAATGAAACTTTCACCGCTACTTTATAACCTTTAACATTGGACTTACATTTAAAACTTCGTAAATAAGTTCCTAGTCAAACGTACGCCGATGACACGCTGTTATGCGTCAAGACATCAAATTTCGATCAAGGTGTTCTACAACTTCAAGAAGCGTTAAATACCTTGTCTGTATGATGCACTTCAAATGGTTGGACAATAAACGATTCCAAGACGCAAAGTTATAACCTTCACTCGGCGACGACAACTACGTATTCCAAACCTTTATCTTTCTAATCACAGTTTACCTACGGTCAGCAGTATTAAATACCTGGGATTATATTTGGATAGCCGACTAAACTGGCGTAAGCACCTTCAATTAATTCAACAACAAGCTCAAATATTCTTCGCTTTTCTACGTAGCCTCAGTAGTAAACACTGGGGATTTAACGTCACTATTTTACAACACATCTACTCCCAAGGTTTTGAGACCAAATTAATCTACTTTAGTATGTTAATGTCATACGGTCCTCCTGCAGCAACAAAACTGGCCTTACACCTTCATTACCAGGCACAGAAAAAATCATATTCAAACAACCAGCGCACACTCCTAAAGTAGCTCTCCTGGTGGAAGTTGGAGTTCAACCTTTCGACAGCAAAGTAAGACGCATGTCACAGTAATATCTCCTGAACAGATATGGTTGTATGAAATAACTTCTACTACCTAAATTGAAACTTCTCTATTTAACCAATACTCGTCGAATCTCACCTTATCACTGTGCTCTACCTTGGCATTGTCGAGCTTATAAAGATGTTCAACATTTGCTCCCAACAATCCAACGGTTCCAAACATTCCCATGTTATATGTCCAACTACTCTACTTACCTCACTCCTTTGCGCATTCATAAACCTCCATATCCCAATGCCGATATACGTCACGCAATTCCTACGATTACCAATAAAGTTTTCCAGCATTACATTTACGAAAACTGCCTTAAAGTAGTATTCTTTTATTCCGATGGATCCAAGCAAGAAACTAATGGTGGCACTGGAATCTGCGTACCACGACTGGGTTATGAAGCATCTTACAAACTACCGCTTGCAACCTCCATTTATGAAGTAGAAACTATGGGAATTCGACAGTCTCTCCTATATAGTTTAAAACATGAAATTCCACAGAGTTGTATATGCACAGATGCACTTAGTGTACTTCAAACTTTGGAACGATCTCCATGGACTGCTAAACTTACCTGGTGCAATTAAACATTCGTACTCTCATTACGAAATTACATACATTGAAGTGCAAGGTCGATTACGTTCCTTGCCACAATAATGTTCCTGGACAAACATTATCAGATCCTCTAGCACATAGAGGTGCCATCGAAGGAACCCGAGCAAATATTTTACTACCGGCAGCAACCTACTCCGACTTTATAAAGAACAATATTTCCAACGAAGCCACAACTAGTACAAGGCCAACAGACGAGGACCTGATAAATATTACTGGCAACTTGTCCCCACTCCACTTTTACAACCACTGTTTCATACCAAGAGATGGTCCAGAACTCAAATCATTCAACTAATACGGCTTCGACTAAATAGCGCCCAAACTCCTCTTCAACAATACCGTCAAAACAACGCCCTACGCCCAACTGTAATTGTGATAAATCAATTGGAGGTATTGATCATCTTACCTTTCAATACTCTCAATATACTACATATCGACGAGAACTGTTCCATGTACTGCATACAGTTTACAATGCTGGCCCATTATCGGTACAGTTTCTTCTAGGTTCACATAACCTCTATATATACCGAGACTAACTTAGATTTTATGAACGTATAAAATAATACCCTTACCTTTTAATCACTCCTCACCAAGCCATACAACTTGCATCTGCGTACTTTATTATGTCTCTGAATCTGTATTTCAAAGCACCATAAAATAAAGCTACTCTTGTACACACTATTTGTTTCGCAACGACAACACTCAAAATACAAGTACTATCAATCATTACCAACTGTTGCAAATAAATAAGATATGCATCCCAAATTCTCTGCTTTATTGATCAATGTTACATACACTACATCCTTAATTAACAAAGGACATGCTTTCCACACGTACGTTTTCCACCACTGTTTTTCCTCTGTAGCTTTCGCAATGTCTTCTACATCGTATCCATAACAATAAACTTTGTTTACATTCCGTGCACTATCAATCCCCGACACCGTCCAATCCAGATTAGCAGCTATTAGCCAATATCCAGATTAAAAGAAAACACAAGCATATACATATACATTGTGAAAACACAAGAAACAAACCAAAACAATCCCGATAATAAAACGAATGACTCACTTCCCATCTTTCAAACATATCAATTGAAATACAGTTCTGCCAGACACTTTGCCTCATTCAGCATTTTCCAATCCGTAATTAATAACGGACACACATCATTCCTTTTTTACAGCGGCGTCCAATCCTTGAATTTGTTCACTATCATGGTGACGTACGACCTGCTAAACTATCATTAAATCTATTCATCGCCTCTACTACTACCTTTATTTAGAAAGTTATCCCCCAGTGACAATATATAAGACCTTGTGAATCAGTGCCCAGTGAATTAGTCACTAGTTCTCAATTTCATTATCCACGAGAAGAAAAGTGAAAACGCAATACAACGGGTCAAGTGCACACTGTGTCAACATTCCAATTTGTAAACTGTAGTCCGACAGCCAGAACAATAACACGCTTTCCATGTGTCAATAGACATACAATACCGACAAAACATCGTCTTACTTGTATGAATTGACAAAAAAGATGCTCTAAAGCATTGGTGTCAACATCAAAAAAGAAGAAGAAAAATCCATACCATAAAATTCGTAAAATTTTCAAATATTTCATGCCACATTTTTACTGACTATATAGAACATATATTTCTCACGTGCTTCAGATTGACTGTCCGTCTAAATAACTCATGGCACATTCAAGTACACATAACTTTACCTAGCTTATCTGTGATTTGTTAGCGTGTTTTCGATGACCTTGTGAAGCAATACGCACAAGCGAGACTAATACGTGTACAGTCATAATAAGATTGACGTCACTGTTCAGTGTCGGAGGGCGAAAGTTTGTTTGAGGAGCAGCCATTGCACAAAGACTGATCATTTTTGTCATCATCCCATCAAGACATTTCACATTGAAACTCGATATATTTGACCGGAATACTAGGGCCTCTGGCCCTCATCTTCTTTATCATGGCAGATCATTATCAGGAACAACAGTAACAACACAGACTGCCAATAACAGCACCAGCACCTCCGAGATACTCTTCACTCGTTAGAAAATCGGAACATTCAACCAGACTCCAAGGAAAATCATCAGCTCGATCTCGTTCCAGATCACCTCATCAAAGTAATCCAAACTTACCTCCGACAAAGAAAACTCATACAATCAGTGACACTGACTCCGATGGCGAACATATCATGGACATCGCAGATAAAGATCAATTTCCAGATCTTACGAAAGCTTCAGCACCCAAACCAAATACTTTTCTTCTAAGCAACTATGATCCGAAATTTCAAGCTCCTAAAATTCTCATGCAACAATTTCAAAAGTACGTCTCACGTGACACCATATCCAGATTAATTCCAACCAGAAATGGTGTCATCATTTTATTCTACAGATCCTAATCTAGCGAAAACAATCCGGAACAAGCATAGTTTCGAAATATTCGGTAAAAATGCTACAATTTCACAACTAGAACCCAAATCCATCCGACAGCCACCACCACCGAGAAAATTTCCTCCGCTATCAGTCGTTATACGCGGCGTCGAACTCGACATCACAGATATAGAAGCGGAAGAAGAACTTAAACTTGAAGGGTATTCTATTCAGAAATGTATACGCATCAAATCGAAACAGGGCAACACAACGTACATGGTCAGAATTCTTACAAACAGTCAGGAAACAATCGATGATCTTCTCACCAACGGCGCATATACAGATGCTTATCAGAATAATGGAAACACCTGAACGAAAGTGCAACTTACCAGATTAGTATGGTGTCGGGCCACCTTTCGCCTTCAGAACAGCCTTGATGGGACGTGGGATGGAGGCATAGAGGTCGTGAATGGTAGCAAGTGGAATACTACACCATTCCTCGTGCAGGGCTTCGGCCAGTTCTGTGAGAGAGGATAGAGGTGGAAATCGTCGCCGGAGTCGTGTTTCCAAGATGGACCACAGATGTTCAATTATGTTGAGATCTGGGGATTGGGCGGGCCAGGGGAGGTGTTGAACTTCATCCCGATGTTCCTCAAACCACGCTGCAACAACTCCAGCTGTGTGAATGGGTGCATTATCATCCTGGAATATGGCGTCATTGTCCGGGAACAACATCCGGACCATAGGATGCAAGTGGTCTCCTAAAATTGCGACATAATCGTTGGCAGTGATACGTCCGCGAAGTGTGACCACAGGACCCTATGAAAACCATGATATTGCGGCCCACAGCATCACCGTGCCGCCGCCATGTTTCACAGTTGGGCGGAGACACTGCAGATCATACGCTTCTTTGGGCGTTCTCCACACATAAACACGGCCCGTGGTTTGGAATAGGGTGAATGGTGACTCATCCGACCATACCACACGTTTCCAGTCGTCAACGGTCCAAGTTGCATGGTCGCGGCACCATTTGTGGCGTGCTAAAGCGTTCTGGTCCCTGATGAGAGGTTTGGCCCGTGCAACACGACCCCGTAAGTTCATGTCATGTAATTCGCGGCGGACTGCGATTGTCGAAACAGGTTGGGGGAGGTGCTGATTGAGTTCCTCCGTCACTTGCGCCGCAGTGGCACGACGGTTCCGCGTGACAATGCGCTTTAATACCCGGCGTGCCCTGTCACTGATGCTTTTCTTCCGCCCACTGTTCCGCTTCCCCGATGTGGTTTTCCCGTGTGTTGTGTAGGCCGTCATCACCTTCGACACTGTCCCTGGCGACACACCTAACACACTAGCCACTGCCGTCACACTCACTCCACATAACCGCGCACCAACAATTTGCCCTCTTTGAAACTCTGAGAGGTCTCCCATTTTACACTACCTCCGTCTGCTGCAGCCACTGCACACTCCTGTTCCACGACGCCTGACGTAGTATGGAGACCGACCTAACACACCACCACCAGCAGTCCGGCGCTGCGGTCGCCACGACACCACTGCCAACCCATACATCTGACGTGTTGCCAACTACAGGTGTTTCCATTATTCTGATAAGCATCTGTATATACAGAAAGAGATACAGAGTAGAACCATCACATTCAGCACCACCACTACCGGTACGATTCGAAAAATGCCAACGCTACAATGATCATCCAACATCAAAATGCACAAACGAAACAAAATGTGGATACTGCTCTGGATCTCACGCTACAAAATCTTGCACAAATCTCCAACAACAACCTAAGTGTAACACATGCAACGAAGCACATCCGACATTCAGTTATAAGTGTAAAGCACGACCGGCTGCAGAACCTAACAAACCTGAATTAATTGTACCACTCCGGACAACAGAACAAAAACCACAACCAACTTCTGCAATCACATCCGTCTATCAGCCAATCACTATAGAACTTCTATTAAAATTCATCACCGTCACACTTCAAAATCTACACCCATTTCAAAGACATAATGTTTTACAACAAATCCAATACGCCGCAAGAACAACTTTAAATGTAAGCTTCAACGCAACCTATTCTGGTCCATACATCTACTGTCATGCAACATCATATGAAACAGAAGTCTAACTCCACAATGGCAACTACCAGACATATAATAATCATGGCACTTGCATTTCTATTTCTAAACATACGATCACTTCCGCAACATAAAGTTCTATTCGAACAACTACTTCTAGAAGAACATATTCATGCCTTCATTCTCAATGAGACACACCTTAAATCGAACATCCTCTGCAAAATTTCTCGCTTCAACCTACTTCGCCGTAACAGCAATATTACAGCTCCAAGAGCAAATGGCGGCACAGCAATAGGCATCCCATTAAACATCGCACACCGTCAATATACCCCACCTCTCCAAAAGATCCCTGAATACCTTATGACTACCATATATTTTCAGCAAATTTACATCACACTAGAAACAATATACATACGCCCTGGACACCCCATCCCACAGAACTTCTTCGCATACATATCTAACACTTTCACTAACTATATAATTATGGCTGACGTCAATATTCACAATAGGGCGGACAGGGAAAAAACAGCTTTTCGTGATTTCATCGAATACCAAACAACCGGCACTGTCCATAACATACAAAAGCCCACAAGACCAATTTCAAACACCACTCCAGACATAGTTATCACCTCAACACACCTACTAAACAGATGCACAATAGAAGTTTTAGATCTAATGGGAAGTGACCATGCCCCAATTAAGTTAACTCTTCAGAATCCACAACACTGCAACCAGCCTCAAAATACATCTCCACGTCACCTTTTTAGATTTGACCAAGTTAACTGGACAGAATACCGAAACTTCATAGAGCAACATATTCAACACGTAGAAGTTCCCACATCAGAAGGAGAACTATATAGTACTATAGACCACATTACTTCCACCATAAAACAAGCATCAGACACCTACATACCTACCACAACAATACATCTTCACAGACCCAACCTACCACCACAATATCTTACATTAATCCAACGTTCCCGACAATTCTACAGAGATTTCCAAAGATCAGGCAACCCCGAATCACTCAGACTACACCGGCAATTCCAGAGGATAGTCCACAACTATATTAAAGCCTGCAAACTACGCCAATGGGTCAGAACATGTAACAAACTCGCCGACACTTCTCTCTTCACGAAGTACTGGAACAAATTCAATCAACTAACAGGAAAACACACGAAAACCGCGTATCCCTTACTCAATAACAATCAGGCATTACATTCAGACAAAGAAAAAGCAGATGCATTCGCCACATATCTTCAAGATATATTTATACCATCTCCACCTGTAAATCCTTTCCGAAGACATCCTGCCGAAAGAATAAACTTTAACTCGACGAACATACAACCAAATACAACACATACACTACCTGATCACCCACTCACTACACCAATCACTCCACATGCAATCACCCAAACGATCGCCCGCAAACGCACTACAGCTCCTGGCAACGACACCATAACCTACCGTCACCTGAAAGAAGCCCCCCATTGACCTTCTAGCGTCTGTCTACACCTTCATACTCCGTACAGGATTCTTCCCCACTACATGGAAAACCTCAAAAACCCTCATGTTTCCGAAACCCCAGAAAGCACCCAATCTTGTATCCTCATATAGACCCATTCAACTTACATCCACCTTCAGCAAAACTTTAGAAAAAATACTCGTCAACCGTCTCCACACTCACCTAGCAGAACTCAACCTCCTACCTATATACCAAGCCGGATTTCGTCCACATTTCAGCATCAACGATCAATTGCTTCGTCTCATAAACACTGTCGCTAACCACTATAACACAAATAACCCTTCATGTCTAATTCTGGGCTTGAAAAAACTTTTGACAAAGTATGGCACCAAGCCCTAATCTCTAAACTTCGATCATTTCAACTCCCTCTTACCTACATTCGATTTATCTTTCATTTCCTAAGCAATCGTATCACCTACATCTCCCTAAATTCCAGTATCTCTCATCCTATATTCCTTCATTGCGGAGTCCCTCAAGGCTCTGCACTCTCTCCACTTCTCTACCTCCTCCTTGTTGCTGATCTACCTCCTCTCCTACCAAACATCAAGATTTTTCAATTTGCAGATGACACAGCCTCCCTCGCACTCGGAAGAACTACCCAAACCATCAATCAAACTCTAAATGAAGCCATCAACACATTTACTTCATGGTGCGAAAAGTGGGGTCTCATAGTAAACTCAACTAAAACACAAGCCATCGTTTTCATACCACCCAAACACCGTTCTCGTGTCCATCGAAATCCCTCACGACTAGACATAAAAGTACACAATAACCCAATAAACCCTTCCAAAACCGTCACCTACCTAGGCCTTGCCATAGATCATCATCTCACTTGGAAACCACACTTAAACAAGATCATAGCCAAAGCAAGAAACCGCCTCAACCTACTGAAAAGACTCACCGGAACCACATGGGGACTTAAAACTCAAACTGTACTAAACACATACAAAATATTATTAAAACCCGTATTGACCTACGGACTAACCGCCTGGATTGCCGCAGACAAACATTTCTATAATAAACTACAAATTCTGGAAAGACACGCACTCCGTTTAGCTTACAGAATAAAACTACCCAGTCCAACACAGGAATTATATCATCGTATTAACTCCCCACATCTTCTTGTTCATCTCGAAAGCCTACGCACTAAATACATACAAAATAGATACGAAAGTGAACATCCTCTTTTTCAGGACATAATTCTTTTACACGAACAAAACAACGCACCGCCTACACACATAGACATCCCACTTTCTTTACTCTTCACCCTTTACAATCAAACACTGCCCCCAGACCACCCAGATATACACCTGATATCTGCATATAGTGCACCAGTCACCCCTCACTATATTGCACCATCATCAATTGCACAGTAACCATCTCGAACGAAAGGGTCCACCTGTCCTCATCAAAGTCTAGAGTAACCCCTAGACGAGAAGATTATTAATCATGCGTCTAATATGTGCAAAAGTGTTGTGGCGTCTATTGCACATCATATCCATCACATCTTACATCATCGCCTTTGAATAAATAATAAAACGTTCCCCAACATTTATGATTATGAGGAAAACTCATAACAACCTTTGATTAATGAATGCAATAAATAAAATAGATTACCAGAACCTCTTAGACCAACCAAAATCCTCACAATCTAACTTTCCGTCAGCCTCTCTTCCCAGATAAAGGGTTCAACCCTTTGGAGAGGCTAGCCTTGGCTAGCATTAAAAAAAATTCAAGTACAGTGTTGTGTATTACCAACACAATAATATTAGAGTATCTTAAATGTTCCGGGAATATGATAATGAATGCTTTCCTTACTCAAACTTTCCTGTACCTGTATCATCATCATCAGTAGAAGAAGCAGCAGCATTTTTCGCCATTTTCTTATCAACTACTGGATCAAGACGTCCTCATTTCTATCCGCAAATCCCGGTTAGCTGCAGTTCTTATATGCTTGTAGCTCCTGGAAAATGCTTGATTTCAGCTATCCATCTTGCGTTTGGTAGTTTTCTAGGTCATTTTTCTTCCTTGGGTATCCAATGTAGAACACATGTCATCCATCTTCTAGATGTTCGTCTAGCTATTAACCGGCCTATCTTCATTTTATCTTTGTAGCCTTGTTCACAAATCTTCTACCTTTGTTTGAGGACGAATCCACCCACTTGTCTTCCTGTGTCCCTATTGGTTATTTCTAACATACATTAATCCATTTCCAGCATGATTTTGTGAAAATTTTGATCTTTGAGTACTTCGCACATTCAATGTCAACATTTTACAGTCATACAACATCATTAGTAAGACAAGCTGATTACAGTTGCTTTTTAAAATAAAGTTCAATCTTCCAAATGAGCTCAACGCTTTTGTACTTCTACTATTTATTTACTCAGTCATCTTGGCATTCAGTGTTTCCAATAGCCCTAGGTAAGTATAGTCATCAGCCACTCCTTTTTTGTTAATCTTCCTTCCTTTCTTGTGAGCATGTTAATTACACCTTATTTATTTATTTTAATTAATTAATTTAAGTCCTAGGTTTCCTTGTACCCAAGTCTTCCATTCTGGTTTGTAGTTCTTCTGCATTGAAGCAAAGAGGATTACATAATCAGCAAATCGAAGGTGATTGAGGTATTCGCTATTAATGTTTATTCCAAATTCATCCCTGTTTAAATTATGAACACTTCCTCCGAACACACTAACAATTGTTTTGGAGAGATTATCTCTCCCTGCCTTATCCGTTTTCCAACCTTGGATTTTCGCCCCCTTGATGTAGTCTGATGACAGATGAGAAATATACATTCGTACGTACTGATGCAGCTTATAATTCCGACTGTAAATAGTTTCTATTTGGCTTTCTGAAAATTCCGGTAAATAGAATGTTATCTGTACCCGTACAGTTGCATGCGTCATTAGTAAAGTAATGCGGGAAATAATCACAGTGCCTACAGAAAAGCTAACAATATATGTTAAATAACAAGATGATTGTTAAAAAAATAACGCAGAAGTTACTAACTACTTGTAGATTCATTACAAAAATTTACAGCTCATTTTTAAAACTATAACTTTCAGCACAGCAATTACGAATGATTAAAAGTTTATGAAAAGATAATAAAGAAGCCACAGTAAACTAAAATGAATTATTAACTTGTTACAAGATCTCATCAACATTGTGGAAACAGTGTTCAAGTAGGTAACTTCTTTCCTGTCTCTCAAATTCTAATATAGATTCTTTCATTTTTATAGAAGTGGGTAGCCGTTGTAAAATTAAATACCAGTGTAAAGAGTGAGTTATTTTTTAAAATTATTAATCTTTTGATTTGTATTTAACCGTGTTTCGAAATTATGGTTTCGTTGTTTACCACTAAAAGTTTACTTATGCGCGGAATGTTTGTTTTTAGAAAAATTAAGAATTTAAAAATGATTGATACATAGAGGGGGAGAAAATATGTAATCTTCAAAACGCGAGTACAAAGCAATGACGTACAGTAAGTCGTTTGACTATTGGACTATTCTTATAAAATACTTTCGTATATCGAAAGTTAAGTTACATAACCTTATGTTTCTTATGCTAGAATAGTTTGGAAATGACAGTAATATATGTTAAGCTTCATTTTTACATACACAGTTTTAACAGTATCCGAAGAAAAGTCTAATTCTAATCATTTATTGGTATGTAAAGTATTGGATCATTATGAAATTGTCAATTTACAACAATATTAATAATACGTACGATATGAAATATTAAAATTCAAGGAAATTAATAATATTACTATAGTTTTCATAGCATTCATACTATTAATATCATAGTTTTCATAATTTAAAGTTTAATCAAATAAAACTTGCACTCATTATGGATGTACTTTGCAGGTGAAAGGTGCTGGATTAGTAGATACTAGAGAGAACTGTTGGAAATTTTTTGTTGATCGTGTCCGGCGACAACTTAAAGTGATGCTATGCTTCTCACCTGTGGGGTCTACTCTTCGTGTTCGATCTCGTAAATTTCCTGCTATCACCAACTGTACATCTATAAATTGGTTTCACGAATGGCCGCAGGAAGCACTTGTGTCCGTTTCGAAACAATTCCTTCAAGAATTAGAGGTTCTGCCTGTAAGTAGAAGTTCAATTTCTTTCTCCAAAGTAATTGTGCATGATAATTCGTACAAAATCACAATTTTTATCGATATTACAAGTACATACATATTGAATGATTAATCTGTTAAGTAGCACTAACAAACTACACATTGATGTACTTTTCTTGCATCTTTTTGGCGTTTTGTGTTAGTTTAAATTTAACTCATTCTATTCACCTAAGGTTGAGCAATTTGTATTTAAACATAGAACTCACTCGTACAGAACAGTAGAGTATTCCAGTTTGAACTGATATACCAGAGGTGAACCTACAAAAATTCAACAACATAACTATCTTATATCCAGTTTACTGGACAAAGAACCTTTTCAACATAGCATTGAAAATGTATTATCAACAAAAACAACCTACAAGGTATTATTTCTGACTCTTAGATACACTTTATTTATAAAAGTCTCCGAACACCAAAAAATGATCTCCCAATCATTATCTAAATGAATTTCTTTAACTGTTCTTACAAATATTAAGAAAAGATGTGGAGGAGTGGAGTACAGTTTTAGAATAATTTAGAATTTATACGTTGCAGCACTGAGTCAGAAATAACAAATAACAGATAAGTCTTCCGTTATCTTTGTTTCTCAGTGGATGAGGAGTAGGGAAATATTTCCTTGGCTCAATATTGTTTATAGATAAGTAAAGTAAATTTTTATGTTATCTTACAAAGCAGTGTTTATAATATCATTGGCATGTTGTAATTTAAATAATAACATAGTTGTACATTTCGGAACGAAAGTACAGAATGGTAGAAGTAACTTATGTCGTTTTCAATTGTATCGTTAATAAAACAAAATTATTATCTTAAGATTGTGTTTGTGGAACGATAAGACATATAAAGTGGCATACAATGAGGCTTATCCCATTGTACTTCAAAGGAATAAATCATATTTTTTCCTCTTTAAAAGATAATTAATTAAGTAATCTTAGTATTTATTTCTTCCATACATTTTAAAATTAAGAAAATTCACATAGTTCATATTTGTTTTGGTTAATACATAAATAAATCGAATATTAAATACCAGAGGCTACATATCATCCCGTTATTTGTCTGTTGTTACTAAGGAAAAAACGCAGAAAACCTCAGTCTACTTTTCCTTTTTCTGCACAATTTGTTTTATGAAGATTCGGAAGGCCACCATCACAATCACTGCAAGACCGTGATCATCAAATATGTCTTCGAAATCACTGGAAAGGTCTGTATGAACTGCTTTCTCATTTGCCGCCAAACACATTAACAGGCCATCAGACCCTCCTACCTCTTCCATCTCCATGTATGGTCCAACTCCTTCAGGAAAAATTTCATCCGCTACAACGGTAGGCTTCATGTTAGCGGTTACTTGCTTATAATTATGGAAAGTGACAAACGTTCCGTCAAATAAATCAAAATTACAGTAGGAATATCTCATCTAATTCCTTGCCTTTGGGTATGGCTCCCTGGATTGAAGCTGCATTACCTCTTTGAATTGTCATGCTTATTCTTTGGATAAGAAAGGTGCTTGCTCTATCATCACCAGATGATTGTGTGATACGCTTACCTATTTCTTTTATGAAGTTGAGGCCTTCTTTTCCCCATGAACCACTGGATTCGATAGCAATAAGACATTTTTTATTATTAAATTACAGAAGTCCTGTCTTTGTGTTATCTGTTCATTTAAAATAAATTTATCTTTCCGCTTGTAATTGAAATAGCAAGTGTAATTAAGACGGTATTAAAATAAAATTGCCTAAGCCCACAATGTAAGGTAACAAAATATAACCTTTCACTCAGTGTGGACTTTTGTTTGTTACATAATAGATAGTTTTATGAATGATGATAATATGTTGCGCGCTTCACTGCTTCTAGTAGTTGGAATACAGTGAAACAATTTATAGGTAGTTAGAACTGAACGATATACATAAACAACACTATAACTAGGAAAAAATGTTCATGATTTTTTTGTTTGGTATAGCAAACAATTTACAATGGGTTAATTTTCTTGTGTCTTACTCTAACCCATCTTCCCTTACCCTTTGGGGAACATTTTTCACTAAATTGTGGTAAACTGTTTATGGAATTTGCTTCATTTCTCATTTCCATGTTTGCCAACAGTGGACAGACGGTCTGCCCAGCAGCTGGCGCTCCAGTTCATTTCAATTATGTTCAATTTGATTGAGGTCGAGCTTTCGGCTGGTCAGTTAAGTTCTCTCAGGTTAATGTTCTTCAAACCACGAAGGAAGCAATCTTGTTTAGTGGATATTTAGGTTAGCGTCCTGGTGTAGGGAACGAACCTTTCCAAACCTTTCCAATAGTATGAGAAAAACAGAATTGTCAAACAATCTTTTGTATGTTTCCAGTGTTTCAACATTTGAATACAGATACCAATAGGTTTAGTAAAAATATTAGAAGCAGACGCTCATGCTAGGAACCAATCTTAGCAGAGCATATTTTTTTTGTTGATATCAGTGTTAGAAATACAGATCACCATTGAAAAATGATTGCTGTCTCATAATTGCTTTCTTTCTTTTCAATTTTCTGTTTATTCATATGGCTTAATTTTATTTACTTGTAGTTGTTTATATTACATTGTCATTTATGTCACTTGCTCTAGGGATAAAATTTGTTGAATAGATTGGCTCTGAGGAGACGAGAGAATTTCTGCTTACTTTGGCCATCCCGATTCGCTGCATGATTCTGGTTTCTCTAAGCCACACAATACGAATATCCGCTAATAGGATCTCGTTGACTCAAACACACCTCTTACCTTTCCATCTCATGTAGATTTATAGTAAAGTTTAGGGTAAAAATTATTTTATAGTTAACACTTTGTTAAATAAATTTTATATATCAGCCTTTACCATTGTATCCGTGACCTCTATTCCACATCAAGAGTCAGCGCCCAGTTAAATCGAAACAAACTGTATTTCAAGATGTAACATAGCTTCTTGAAGTGCCTCACAGTAACAATATTTCTCCTCAAACATTTCTTGCGCAAGCTGTTGTTTCAAAACAAATAAGAAGAAATCAGCACGTAAATAATAAAGTTAATGCAAGTGCTTTTTCAGTTACATTAGATTCGTCTATCTTTTATTTAGGAAAACTTTACGTAAAAAAACTCAGAAATTTAAGTGAAATCATAGATAAAAATGACTGGGAAAAAAATTCTATTTTCTTGCTTTTGGTACTAAAATTCCAAAAATTCTCAATCTAAGTATAAAAATATTTTTAAGTTACAAAAAAGTAGGAAATAAATAGAATTAATCAGAGTTTAATATTAATTTAATTAATATATTAAAGAGAAATACAAGATTCTTATGCAAAATGAAAAAGAATCAGTTTGAGCTATCAAGAATATCTTTCAAGTTTTAATTCAGATTTCATTTGGATTTAGGACTGTAGTAGAAACTGCGGGTTAAGCTTTCTTTTCTTAAAAAAATATCTGTATAGTATGGCAACTCTTAATAAGGTTAGCAAGGTTGTAAGAAATAAAGAAAGATTTCGGTTAGAGCCTCGATTTTAGTAACCATTCGTGGAACTGAAGGGAAACGACTTTATTCAGAATAATTGGTATGACAAGGTTCGAACCAGCGTTGCCTCCAGCTCTGATCCTCATCAATAGACAAAGGTAGTTAATGTCTATCAACTTTTGTAACATGAATACATATATAATCTTCTTTAACATTGCACCTTATTTATAGTAATATTTTCAATCATTTACAAATGAACGACAATGCCGAAATCACCTGCTTTCAGTACCGGTATTTGACAAAAGAACAATAAAAGTGAGAAGTAATACTTATATAGGCTAGGTATCTTCACTATATTATTTCTCTCTCTCTCTCTCTCTCTCTCTCTCACTCACACACACACACACACACACACAAAAGCATAAAAGATGTATCACTTGTGATAATAAAGGGTGTCGTCGGGAATACTCGTGCATTCATAACAGTGGTTAAAATTCCATAATAATAAGTAAAGAAAGAATATTGAAAACCTTTGAAATATGGACATGGAAAAGAAAAAATCAACTGGACGTAGAAGATGAGTACTGAGGAAAACTGAAGAGAGAACTGAAGGTAATAGACAAACAATACTGGAAGCAATACAGAAGAGAAAAGGAAACTGGTTATGACATTGGCTGCTCAGAGATGTCCATTGGTTACTGAGGGATGCAATTAAAGGTATGGTTCAGGAAAAAAAAGAGGAAGAGGAGGCAGACGAATCCAAATTCTTGACACGGAAGATAAATCGTATGTTGAGACAAAACGGAAAGGGCAACGGAAAGGGCAAGCAAGATTATGAATTGAGAGGGTTTAATGTACCAGAACATTAATGATGATGAAGAAGCCTGTACAACTGGAAAAGTATCTTGTAAGAACGTAACACTTTCAAAATTGAAATATATGAGTAAGATATAAAAGAAAATCATATGCATAGATTGAAGACGGTAAAAAAAACCTAAAGGTAGTACACAAGTTTTGAGAACGATTATTTGCTAGAGATAGAAAGGAAATTATCACTGGATAATATATAAAGGCTGAATATAATTTTAAGGTGTGGTTCATGCAAATTATAGAACTAGTTGCAAACTAAGGTTCAGGCCGTACTTTTGGCGAAATCCTATAAACCATCCACCCTAGAGGTAAGACAGAATAGCGACCAAAAGACACTTCAGTAGCTAGTTTTTCTACCTGTACTCTGTTTTGGATTCAAACTCAAGCGTGGTTTAATCCCTTGTTAATAGCAGATTCCGTCTTTAGAAACTACATGCTCGAACAGGACGAAAATTACAACTCAGTCAATCAAACTGGGGCTCATATCTACCAACTATCTCGCTGAAGATCAATAGAGACGAATGTCATAATATTAAGCAATTCAGAATGCAAATCTTTTTTTTAAGCAGAAAAAAAAATCCTGTCCCTAAATCCTGATTATCCTTTTTCTTCAATATTGCTCTTATATGGATGACTATTGCTTCTTAAGATATGCGTTTCTTGATTTATCTCTTCTGGACATGTTAGTTTTTAATGTTCGAATGTTTTGATCTAGTTATTTGTTCCTTTTAGTTGCGAAAGAATGTAGTTTTTGTTAAACATTTATTGTGTGAAAACATACAAATGTATAGATGTATACTAAGATAGGTTAATACCAGAAAAATATGTATAGCATTGATTTATTATTTATCTCTATTGTGTAGGAGTCACTACGAGAATCAGTATCTCAATTTATGGCTTATGTTCATACTTCAGTTAACGATATGTCTAGAATGTTTCTGCAAAACGAACGACGTTACAATTATACTACACCGAAGTCTTTCCTCGAACAAATCAGTCTCTATACAAAACTTCTCAGAGACAAAAGTAAAGAACTCAGGGGAAAAGTAGAAAGGCTGGAGAATGGCCTGGAAAAACTTAGAAGTACTGCAGCCCAGGTAAGAAATCAAATAATTCATTAATTATTGTATAATTTATTTGCGCCTCCTTTATTATTATTATTATTATTATTATTGCTTTATTAGATACTATTTAATTAAATATTATTTTCCTACAGTAGATCTTACTTCAAATATCTTTCTTTAGCCTAAAAATCCTTAAATGTGGTTTGCTTTAAAATTGTTACTGATTGAAAATTATCCAGTACATTAGTAGATGTTATAATATATTAGTTTTTATATGGAGGTCATTCTTCAAATTGGAAACACTTTATGCGTTCGTTTTAGTTGAGGACGATTTATTGTAAATAGGTTGGAAATGCTGAGCGAAAGCAGTGGCTACCTCATCATGGCCAGTCAGGTTCTGTCCCTCATACAGCATGGGGACTGGAGAAAGATGGCGTGATTTACTTTCGATATAGGACCAGAAGTGCAGTGGGTCTTGTGTTATATTATTTTCAGCATTAGAAATAAACGAATTATGTGCTGTTTCAGTTTCCCGCTTCACTTCCTTACGTAGTTTTCAGTACTCGTTATGGAGATATTGATGATCGGTCATTCACTCCTCCTTAAGACATTTAACGCAATGATGCTATTTCATTTCAATTTTGTCTATTATACTTTTTGTAGACCAGCAAGGGAAAGTTTTGTCGTTTCCCTTTTCATGGGAATACTCTTTTGAAATATTGCACAAATTACTTTATAGAACTCATCAATTGCTTCATTCACATACGCATGATTTTTTTAATTTTGCCAATCTACTCTAGCTAATCCATTATAAAGATATACATAATTCCCTTTCTGAAAATTGAACCCTAGATTATTTCTTTTTTCTGAGTTAAGGTGATCGAACGCGTGGAAAACGGATGGGTGCTAAGCATCCTCTTTAACTAATGGATGCAGTTCTCTAACTACTGTCACATTTGGAAGGTTACTGATTACTAAGTCTAACGTTCTCTCTAAGTTATTTGTAAAATTATGAATTATGTTATTCTATTTCATGATATTAACATAAAATCATAGAGACTCTGGTATTTATTTGTTGATTGAGCCAAATCAAAACTTTTGCTGGTAATGGAGGGAAGGCTTATATCACCGACAAGGAGAACAGTGCTACCTATTGTGCAATTAATTTCAATAAAATGAAAAAAGAATACTCAAACAATGAAATATCAGAGTTTGGTTCAAAACACACAAGACATGTAAATCGATTTGGAATTTATCATTGTTTTCACGAGAATATCCCCAGGGTCCTGTTCAGTAACAACTACTTGAGTGACAACTAGGCCCCAAACTGCCAGCAAGACCCCCTGTTGTTTTCCCACTATTTTGGTAGTCTCTGTTTCTACAGTAAACCAAATATCTATTATCAAAGAATTCAGAACTAAAATAATCACAAGACAGCCAGGTTATTGCTACAAAGTCATAATTGTTTATTGAAATGTTTCTAGAGAATTCACATGCTTTATTTCTGAGTGATCTCGCATTCATATAATACATTAGAAAATGCTTATTGGGTACGCTATTATTAGTACAATTTCCGTCATTTGTTCTTGACGCATCATTGAACTCACTTTTAGCAGTCTTACCTCGTTCAAGGTTAGTATCCTTTTCTTGTCAATAAATGCTATTTTGACCACCTGTTCCTCTACGATCAGCATTTCCTATTTGTCTGGATGGTTGAAACTCTCCGACACTTGTCGCCACAGGCTCTGCGGGAGACCACCCAGAAGAGGTAGAATTTCTTTCACCAGCTGGATTCTCAGAAGCACTTCCATTGTTCACACTCACTGAGCACGCACCAACAGTGCCACTTGACCTTCTTTCATCTGCGTTTCGTAGGTTCTCTAAAGTTCCCATCGATATAAAATTTATCAAATTGCAGTCTCGCCCGTTGTCCACGTTCCTTACCCTGAATTCTGTAGCCATTAAGTTCTCTTCTAATGTTCCTGACAGCGAATGAAAACTCCTCACTTATGCGCACAGGTGTCCCTTTAGCACGATATGCACTTTTTAATATGTCTTCTTTACTTTTGTAAATGAAAACTTAACAATGATCAGTCTGTTTCCCCCTTACCCAGTCTGTACGATCCAAAGAATCCAGTTCAATTTGGAGCTTCTCCTTAACAAAGGCTTTAACCAATCTTCACAAGTTTTATTTTGCCCTTCCTCAATATTATAGAAAATTAGATCAATCAGCCTATTATTAGCTTCTAATTGATTTTTAAGTTCTTCATTTTCTTTCCTTACTATTTTTAATTCACCAGCCAAGTCGTCTAAACATTTGCCCAACTCATGTGTTGTTGTACATAAGTTTTATATTTTTCTGTCCATGACATCGAGTTTAGAAATAACATAGTGTGACAGGACCCGGGTTCAGCTCTAAATTACCGATTACCAACAATGTGGCAAGTACTGGTCCCATGAAGTATAAGCTTTCAGTTGAGTCAATTCGTTCACACTGCTTGCGGGGATACTTTAGTCGCACTCTCCCACACCACAAGCCTACCCTCACACGCCAAGTTTGGGTATCTGTCCCCATGTTGTCACGGTTCACTACGTTCAGGAGCTTCCCGCACACACAATCTCTCTCAAGGATGACTCACTCACTTATTATATATAACGTGAACAGTTTTCTGGCTATGACGTTGTCCTACCGCCATGAAGCTCGCCAAAGTTAAGGTACAGTGAACGCCTGTCAAGTTGATGTACGAAATAAATTTGTAAAACTATTATTTTCTTGGTAATTTTTAGTTTACCAACCACATCAACTAAAACCATCCTTTAGTTTACCATCCTTTTCCACATCAACTAAAAGGATAAAAGTATTTTTTTAAGTCTCATCGTATAGGGAAAAAAAGCTGGTGCATATTGTTTCCATTCAACAAAAATTAAGAACATAATATGCATTCCACCCTTGAATTTCTGCAATATGTGGAAAATGATGGGAATTAAGTATATTATCTGTCAACTCAATGGGTGCAGGAATACTTGTAACTACTGTTTGTAGCGAAAGTCTTTCGTGAATGAGGTACAACGTGAGAGAAATTTCGCTTATAACAAATTGCATCGTAATGTTTTCGAAACGTTTATTCTGTCTTTGGTTGAAGAGAAACGCGTCAACTCTATGCCGCATACTCTCTGTTAATTTTTGTAGTTGATGACCACGCAAGGGGTTTTATCAAAACTTATTCACAGAGATGTTCTTGAAATATTGTAAAAGTTTCACCCATCTATTCCCCAAGTTATGTTCAGTGATGTAACAAGACTGCTGTTCTAAACGGTTACGTAATTTTTTTTTCTATGCTTAGGCATGTAGATTGACAAGAATTGAAATAAACTCGATTTTTAATTTGTCGGATCTTTAGAGTCGGATATTATATGAGTCAACTGTAAATACATGTAATTGAAACAAATGTAAAATATGCAAGTAGTAATAAAAAATAATTATTTGACTAATCCGAAAAGTTCGAAGTAATAATGCGCACTGCTTTGCAGATCATCACTAACATGTGATCTTTAAAAAAAACACTAGAAATGTACGGGAAAAAATAACTAAACAAACATTTTACCCTTCAGTGTCCCTTTCTTTCAGAATAACCCTAGACAAAGTAGTAATTTAAGTTAGAAACACGCAAATTTCAGAAATAAAAGTGTAGTAAAGTTGCTTTACTTTCACGTTAATTCACTTGTTGTTTTTATTATCTTGCATTAGCTTAAAGTACCTAAGTATTATAATTACAGTAGTAGCATTTCAGGTACAGAATGCAAGAAAATTACACCTGTTTTTTTCAAATGAACACTACGCTTCATCGTAATCAATTGTATTATAACTCGATTCACAAGTGGGTGTAGGTTTGAGAACAAGTTATACCGTGACTCTGCTCGTCTGAGCCAAGTTGGGATGAGTCATGTTAAACTTATAATCTACTTGCTTATATCTAGGCATGCAAATGAGTGTGCAGGTTGCTGTGAGCAGGAATTGCTATTTGTGAGTTTCTTTTATTTGAAATTGAATTGATATTTAAACAATGTAAATACTTCGGATTCTTTGTAGTTTAAGATCTTGCTAAGAATATTGCTTAAGTGTCTGAAAGACACTGGATTATATTGAAGAGGATTTATTCCCATAAGTATAGTTATTCAGTTTGAAAAGAATGAGCTCCCAAGTATTTGTATGTGTTAATGCTGAATATAGGTATGTTTATGCCTGCTCTTTAGATGTATCCCAGAATAGCAATAAAGTTGATTTGATTGCTTACGTTTTGTACAGCGTTTACTTTCAAGTAGATAACTTCTGTCATAGCACACTTAGTTCAAATATTACACAGGTTAAATGGCATCTAGTTCAAACACTTTTCCTGGTAACACGGTATTTTCAGCCGAGGCATTTACAGGCTGAGCACTAAAAGTTTAATATTTACAGAAGTAAAAACTCTAATATTAATAGTATCTGACTTCTAATAATTTCAATTCCCTTAATACACAAATCAAAACCAAAAGTTCATACACACATTCAACTCACCTGTGTTGTCGAGCTGAGATGATCTTAAAGATGGCGACCTGGGTTGAATGTACATCTTGCTAGTAACTCGAGAGACTGAACACGAAGTATGCGGTGAGCCAAAATGTTGTACTAAGTATATAATTCATTACTAATGATAAATCACAGCACTGAGAATAGGGTCATTGAATAGATGTTCTTGATCATGTCAATATCACGAGGTCCTGAGTTCAACTTCATTGGAACTATAAGTCTTTGTCGCAAACTCGGATGAGAATTCACTAGGCACAGCAATTGTGAGTTTCTGGCAAAGTTCTTAAAGACAAGAACATGTTGTGCTAATAATTTCCGACTAGCATATATCGAATTGGCCAACTAATGACTATGATTCTCTGGTACACTGGGCCAGACTGGGTGATGGTGGTCTCCTGCAATTGTAGCGACCCATTTTCGCTTGGTCGCAACATATCTTACCCTCCTCCTTTTTGTGTGTTTTGTTTTCTTTTTTGTTCATGTTTTGTCGGCGATATGTTTAGCCTTCGGATTTCTTCAAAGAGTTTTATTTGTCCAGATGACAATGAAGATTAGCCATACAGAACATCCCTTTCATTGCTGATTGGCGAGATTTTATTCTTGCTGCTTCTTCATTTTATTACTGAATATTTCTTTGCATATTTTATTACTTTATTTTCTTCAACAATTTGTCTTCCGTTAAATATCTTCAAAAACAAACAAAAAGAGCTGATTGTTGGTTTTTCTTCGTTGAAATTTTGGTGGTAAGCCACACCCGGTTGTCTAGTTTGATTCTCTTCGCTGATTGGCTGACGGTCAATCAGTAGTTAAACCATGGTCGTCGAGTAGGAAAGGCTGCTCAATATTTACGCTTCCTCCGAAAGTTATATAAAAGCAATATGATAATGCAGTCAATGTCCGAAAAGTTTACTAATATGTAGAGCAGCATCGACTGGCAAGTAACAACTTTTGGGAGCTGTTTCTCCATGTCTTTTATAAAAGGAGCTGTGAATCGAATGCTGCAGTTTGGCGTCTTACAACATCCATATTTGGCCTTGACCTGGAGTGAATGCTATGAAGCATCTTTATGACAGTTTGTTTGTGTGCAGTAGTGTTCATCAGTGTGTGAGGTGATTTGTTGTGGTATATGTGCTGTGCAGCGGATAATCTCAGTATGGTTGATACCCCCGTTTTCTGTGGGTGTGCAAGTTATTCAGTGTTTCCTTCATATGAAATTGGTGTGGTTTTTCTGTGAAGTGATGTGCACCGTAAGAATGTCTGCTTAATTTGATACACATCGGGGGTTGGTTATCTAAATTCAGGTATCTATGTTTAATGTCTTGAAATTCATCTTCTCTCTCAGAAACCCAAGTCTGTTTCACCTACATTTAGATAGCGAAATTTCAGCACATTAAAATTTTGGTTCGTATGTTGAAATATTTTTTCCTTGTACTATAGTTGATGCGACCTTTCAAATGTACGTTATTTTTTCGTTCAGCATCTTTGTTTGCTCTTTCGCTACTTGTATGTTTGAATTGTATGAAATCTCTACATGTCCATTTTTGTTAACCATGAGATACAACGTTTTCCCTATGTTTTGTTTTGGTATTTTCCAAAGTTTAAAGATTCTTCGTTACGTACGCAAACCGTAAATCAGTTCGCTCACTGAAACTCGTATTGTAAATTAATACCTAAACCCAACCCTAGTAGGCCATGTTTGTATTATCAGTACTGATTGAAGTTTAAAAATAAAAATTACATACGAAATGTTTGGACAACGTTTTGGAATATCAAACTAAATTGCTGCCCAATAGGTATACTGTCAAATAGAAATCTTTTCGTAGAGAGAAATGTTATTCTTCAGTGATTGTGGAAATTTTTATTTAACAGGTCTAAAGTTTAGAATGTATACTACGTTTTGAAAAGTAAAGTAACTTATTTCTTTTGGAAAATAAGTATGTGAATTAAATTCTCTGTACTTGGACAGAGCTTTTCTATATATAATTAAATTACCCTTTTGTTATATGAAATTGACAGCATCTTCAATGTTCATTTTGATGTTCAAGAGATTCTCTTCGGAAAAAAAAATCCAAGAAAATTCAGCTATCAGTTTTTTGCCTTGCGTTTGTCAAATTTTAAGTAAAAATAAATTATATTTTTACCAGATATTTCTTGTGTCAAGGGTTTCATTACGATGTAGGTAGATTACCATCACTGTGGTATTGCTGGAAAGGTTCCCAACCTTTCGCTATTTCAGCCCGCGAAGTGTTCATTTATTTATATGTGAGAAGGCAATTACAGATGAAGTTAAAATTTAATATTTGATATGCTTCAGCCATTTTTAGAGAGTAGTCAAATTAGTTCAGTGCATCCAAATTTTCGTGTTTAATATTAACTAGTGCGCTGCAGTGTTGAGCCTTGTACTATTTTAGGGGCCTAGTTGAGTTAGGTCACTAAAATAACTATTGTGTTCTGCTTTCTTGCGGGATGTTCTCGCCTGCGTCCCCCGCCCCCATTGGGGGTGCTTTTCTTCGTGTTTTAGCGTTTTGCTTTTTTCAACTTTCTGCATTTGGGCACTTCTTTCGGGCTTCTTACATGCATGCTTTGTGATCTAGACTAGTGTGTGTTCTGTCTTCGATGTGGCTGAAGCAGGGTGCTGATAGGTAGGTACCCTCCCTGCCTTCAGGTTCGATAGCGGTTTTTCTTTGGTTTTGTGCCCTCTCCTGTGGCGTAATGTCGGTTTGTCTCCAGGGTAGGTTTGACCACATTGAGTTTGGGTAAGCCCCCTTTTGGCAACAGGGTGCCAAGGGACTCTGGTTTGATGATGAGTCTACCTACTTTCGTTGGAGCCGCCAGTGGGACATTGCACAATAGGTATTTATTGAAATCGATATCCGGATTGAGGATGTGAAATACGATTTAGAGTTTGGGCAGCTGCAGTCTTTCTCAAGCGGTCGTCATGATTATATCTGACTCTTGACCTGTCACGTATTACGGGTGGGATTCTAATATCGAAGATGATCTAACCTTGTCACATTGACTTCGTCTCAAATTTGTTTGGGATGATCGGTGTTCTTCCGTTCACTTAACAATCATGCAGGCATTATCTTTCTCACGAATTGGCTCTGAAAGCATGAAATTAATTCAATATTTATATTCAGTTACAAACGCTCAATTTCCTATGCAGATGTTAATTATGCTGATTTTTCAGGTCTTTTATTCTTCAGGTGTTCGTACTCAAGTTCTTGTCAATAATAAACATGCAGGAGTGATAGTATTACGAATAATCGTTCTTATTACATCCTGTTATCCACTTCGATTTCGATACACTTGGAAATGGAATTATGATGACATGATATTAAAGCCTTTAATCTTGTCTCAAGTTCTCTTTCTGGAACAACCTTATTACGAGGGCCACTATTTATATTTTGAGCCTTGGCAACACTGATTGTATTTAGGCGCAATTTGACGTATCCATAGAAACGTCTGACATTCTTGACCATAACGTACTTCAAATGTTTGTCAATAGCTTTATTTGTGTTGTTTACGTTGGATTGAAGATTGCGTGACAACAGAAAAATGGGATTAACTCGTGAACATTTTCGTGCGATGATTTTTTACGATTTTCGACGTGGATTATCCAAACGAGAGTGCGTCGATCAACTGATTTCCACATTTGGCGATGAAGCCCCATCCTTTGTCACTGTGAAACGCTGGTATAACGATTTTAATCGTGGCCGCCATTCGCTCACTGACGAAATTCCCGAAGGTCGTCCAAAATCAGTTGTTATTCAAGAAAACATTGATGCTGTGCAAAACCTAATACTGCAAGATCGTCATGTGACATGCTGTGAGCTTGAAGCAACCCTTGGCATTAGTTCCACCAGCATATATAAAATATTGCATTGTCATTTAGCTGTGAGAAAGTTTGTTCTCGTTGGATCCCACATAATTTGACAAAAACTCGAAAGGAAGCTTCGGTCGATTGGTGCACACAAATGCTCAATAAATACAATGGCGGTGCTTCAAAAGACGTATATAAGATTGTAACAGGTGACGAATCATGGATATATGCATATGAGCCGGAACGTAAACAGCAGTCGACTGTGTGGGTGTTCCAAGATGAACCAAATCCAACAAAAGTTGTTCGCGCTCGAAGCACATCGAAACAAATGGTCACCTGTTTTTTTTTTGGGGGGGGGGAACTGGTCATGTGGCAACTGTGCCTTTAGAGGAACGTAGAACGGTGAACTCTGAATGGTACACAACAATTTGTTTGCCGGAGGTCTTTGGTCAAATACGGAAAACAAATAAGCGCCGTCGGATCATTCTTCATCAAGACAATGCGAGCTGTCACACATCTCGTCTAACAACAGACTATTTGAACACTCAAAAAATCGAATTGATAGGTCATCCGCCGTACAGTCCTGATTTGACACCCAATGACTTCTTGTTCCCGAATGTCAAGAATAAATTGCGTGGACAACGATTTTCGTCGGCGGAAGAAGCCGTTGATGCGTTCAAAAACCATATTATGGAGGTGTCTCAACAAGATTGGAAAAAATGCTTTGACAAATGGTTCGAACAAATGCAAAAGTGTATTGATCATAAAGGAGAGTATTTCGAAAAACAATAAATCAATTTTCAATGACACATTACTGTTTTTTCAATGTTAGGCTCAAAATATAAATAGTGGCCCTCGTACCTGCTTATTTATCTGAAATTTTAATAACTAGTACAAGACATAGAAAATCTGGCAAGAATAAAAATGAAAATATATGAAGCTAATGTTACAATATATCTTTAATAACTCTTTACTATTAATAGATTAGAAACTTGTGATTGATAGTTACGAAAGTTACTAGTGTTTTTGATCTTAGTAGGGAGCTTATTATATAGACAAGTACAGTTGGGGAAAAGACTATTTTCGGTAACAGCTAACCATTAGTGTCGTATAACGTAAGTAGTATCACTTTATCGAGTAATCTATGAATTATCCTAAATTGAGTAAATATGTGGAGAGTTTTCTTTTTAAACTTATGCTAGTCTGCATAGTTTAATAGTCTGTTAATATTCTGTATTTGCGATATGACATCTTACAAGAGAAACTTATATAGAGGTTGTAAATAACACGAATAATATCTTTCTGCAGTCGAAAAAAGATATTACTTTTGTCCAAAGATTATTCGAAAGTTCAAAGCCTGGAAGATTCTGAAGAGCGTGGCAAAAGTTAGAAAAATATGTTTTCCATCTTGGGAAATTGGCCACTACAAACAGTCAATATTTCATCTAGAATTCTTATAACGAAGAGAAGTTTTAAAATGACAAAATAAAAGTCCACAATCGATGCTTTAGGCTTTCAAAGCGGTTTTTCATCATAATTTATTTCTTACTTTGGTTTCACGACATGTAATATTTATATGAGTATGTCTTACGACTGTATAATAGGTCTAACCACTGACTTCCTCAGAGATGTTGTGATACAGATTTCAAATTTTCAATTGTTTTCCAAACATAATTTAAATTATAACTGTCTTCTTTGTTCAAGTTCTACTTAACTGTTGGTATTTTAATCAATTCTTTCTCATCTTCTCGCAATAACTATTGCTTCTGTGAAGTACTTGTGACTCCTGGAAGTAAATAGGATCTTTATGTATATTTAGATGTTGTGCACTGCTTTTATTTTCGTTATTTCCCTTACTACAATGCAACTGACGTTCTTGTTACTGCTTGGAGTTGTTCTCTCTGTCTGACTAATATACACTTTATCACAGTTACAGTTAAATTTGTATATAATGGGATATATATTGTAAGTTGTCTTTAACACGTCATAGTTTGATTTGAACAAACCGAACATGTTGAACAAACCGAAAGATGTACTAAGAATAGATATACTGAAATTAAATCTGGGCTTGCATCATCTATAATCAATTAAGAACATTATTCTCTGAGAAGGATACAGAATTTGTTATATGGCAAATAACATAAATTACAAGGAATCTGAAAATGTAAATCTAGCTTGGAAAAATGTTATTAACATGCAGAGAAGTAAAGAAAATAAATCTTTGCGAGAACCAATAAGTTCTTGATATGCAATATTTAGACAATTAAAACTGAAAACAAATAAACAAATTATTCTGTGTAGACAGCACGCTTGAAAATGTCTGCAGAAGTAGATAAAAAATCGGATTTAAAAAGGATGAAATATTAGCACGTGTTTATGTAAAAGTGAGCAGAATAAACATCGCACTGTGAATTTATTATTATTTCGCAATAATGAGTTAAGTGCGTGATACTAGAAAATATGTATATGGAATGCATATTGCTGTTAATTTATTTGCTTATTATATAACATTTAAGGTTAGACCTAAGTAAATATTATAGATATAGTTTGTTTTGTTTTGTTTTTTCAAAAAAATAATAGACATCACTACATAAACAAGGAAAAATTATAAACACAAACACATCGCCATACTTTAAGATAGAAGAGGACTATTACAAACTGAATTTTGAATCAAAAGAAAATATATTTTAACAATAATTACAAATCTCTCAAAAACACAGTGAGCTTCCAGCTATAAACATAACGTAAATATTAAATTCACAATATACTTAATTAAGAAAAGTAAGATCATTTTATTATATTAGTCACAAACGTAAGAACAGAGAAACAACCAACTATTATAACAATACAAATGTATGTTATAATTTATCCATTAGGTTCACGTTTACTGAGTATTAACATTTGTTTTCTACAAATCAGACGAGCTTAAATTTGAATGTAAATATGGTCATCATATACTTTAAGGAATCAGAAAGCTTATTACAAAAATGTTAGGTTTATTAACGAGTTTGAAAACAAATGAAATAAGTATCCATCTGTTATGTTTAAAAACTAGGTTTTGTTATGGCAATGGAACCTTACCATCTATATTGTGAATTCCATTATGTTCCATAGAGCAATAATATCATAATAATATTCATATCTTTTGGAACTGCATAAATATTTAAGGATATTGTGTAATAATGTGGTAATGTTTAGATAGTAAAACAGTAACATGTTGAGTAATGTTTTATAACGTGTACATTATAATTACGTGATACGGATATGAAATGCATACGTGCCGAAAACAATATGTGTTGTCAGATGGTTGTTAATGTCATAACCTATCAAATTAAGAACATATACTGTTACTCACAACGTTGCATATAGGAAGCGTAATAAATGCCTACTAAAAGTGATCTTTTATCTAGCGTGTACTAAATAGATATTGAATATCTAAGTTACAGGAAGTATAGCTATCATCCCGGTCGGATATCAAGTCAATGGAATCTCGGTCATCTTTGCTATTGAAACTACAGCGTGCAATAATAATTTGGAATCCTCCAATAAAACCGTATAACTAAAATTTATGTAAGTTTCATAAACGTGCTTTCTATAAAATGATAGTAAACAAACCAGAAAGAGTATAAAAGTAGTATAAAAATGACAATACGCAGCTCAGAATTTACAAATCAGACTATTTTATCATTGATATATAATCCTCTATCTCTTTGAAAGAATAACCTTCACAGTTAATCAGTAATCTCTTGATTTCCTGTTTGAAATTATTCTTGTGAAGAATTTTTACTGCAGTTGGAAGTAGATTATAAAATTTTCTTCCTTGGTTCCTAAACGATTTTTTGTTTATCATTAATCTATTTTTAGTTGCAATCATGTTTGTAATATTTCTCGTACCATAGGAATGAATATCCCTACCCGTCAAAAAATTGTCTTTGTGATTCATTACATATATTAAAGAATGATAAACAAATAAACAAGGTAAATTTAATATTTGCAATGTTTTGAAACTGCCTCTACAAGATCTTCAACTAGGCACCTTTAATAAAACTCTAAGAGTTTTCTTTTGCCACTTAAACACCTGTTTCCAACCAGCAGATGAACCCCAAAATATTATACCATAATTTAAGTGACTATGAAATAAGGCGTGATAAGCCAAATATAAGTATTTGAATGACACACAAGAACGCAATTTACGCAATTGGAAAACACCCCTAGATACTTTAGTAATGAGATAATCAATATGAGCAGACCACGTTAGGGTGCCGTCCAAAAAGATGCCTAATAACTTTATTTTATTGCCTTTGTTCATAGCAATTATATCCTTCCTGAATGAAAAATAAATATTTTCAGTCTTACTATGGTTTATTTTAATTTCATTGTCTTTAAACCAGTTCATCATTTTGTTTAACTAAATTATTTCAGCAGCTACCAGAATGTCAAGATTTTCATGGCCCATAATGAGTGTGGTATCATCGGCATACAGTACCGGTTGTACTAACATCGCATTAGGGAGATCGTTCATATAAAGTACAAAGAGTAAAGGACCAATTATTGACCCCTTTGATACACCAATATTCAAAGTCTTAAAGTTGGAAAGTTTGCCATTTACCTTAACAGCTTGTTGGCAATCCAGCAAATCCTCATCTGCTTTCCAGTTTTAGTTTCTCTTTACGGTTTCAGTGGCTGGTAAATGGCAGTTAAACAAATGGTGCAAGCTGCAGTGTAGTTTATAAAATGTTCTTCGCTTGCTAACCGCATAATCATTGTTTCTCTTATATCAACAGATTACTTATCACCAGTCACGCTTTTCTTTACACAACATTGTTCATCAGAGGTTGACAGCGGCAGAAAATATTTCTTCATTTCTACAACAACAAACGGATTTTTTTTGTCACTTTTCCTTATCAGCTTAGTTCATTTTGAAGGAGTATACACTGTCTAGGTCTTACTCTTTAATATTCTTTTTTATTATTATACACTGAAATTATAGTAGGCAATGAGTAGTACTAACTTCTAAGAGTAGCAAAGTTTGTAGCATGGGCTTCTTGTCTGCGAAATATATCAAACTGTCATCAATTCAGTTCGGTATTTTATTTTCATAGAATTTCAGAGAATGGACACATGACTTCTAACAGATCTAAAATGTGTCAGATGATGTCATGAACTGCTTCAATATACAAAAGTTAAAGAAAAATTGGCAGATACGTGGCCTTTTACTATACCTCATCATCAGTAGTAGAACGAACGTAGATTCATAGATTCACATACTTGAATAATTGCAAAAATTGATAATTTAAGATGGTGGACGTCCTCGTCAATGACAATAGGCAAACGCATTACATGCGAGCAAATACTGTTGGGCATGGGTCTGGTAGGAGATACTGATATTGAAAAAGCATCAGAATAAATAAATGTTTTGGTCAACTTAAAATAGGTCAGGGGTGAAGGAAGGAAAAACGAATGTTGGAAGAAGAAATTAAAAGAAGGTTAATGTGCGTTAATCCCGGATTTCAAGTTTCTGTCAAACTGTGAATAAAGGCTCCTTCCCAGAAAGGCGTGTGGATTTGTTTCAGGTAAAAGTCATGGTATGGATCACGTGACATGCTCGAAGTCAGTGTTTTTAAGTTGCGTGTGTGCTGAAACTGGGGAATTAAGCCTTTTGGAGACGAAAAATTGACGGTGATTATTGACAGGGCGGTTTGAAAGACAGCATGTTTGTGTCGCAGAATGCTCGGCAGATTGTGCAGGTTAGAATGTAAATGGAGTTTGGTAGATTTGTTTGGGTTATAAAGTGAAGGTGCCATCGGTTGTGCTTGATTGAATTGTTATTAACGTATTAAACAAGCTAGTGAGCATCAATAGACAAGACCTACGTACATGTTTTGGATAAGTAAGCTTGAATAACTCAACAGACCCAAACAGGACTTAAACCTCTGAGCAGGCGCACAGAAATCGTGCGTGTTAACTCTTTCGCCAACCTGGGGTTTCAGCGGTTGTGCTGATAGACATAGTTGGAGATGTAATAAGGATCGGATATGTTTTACATCTAGCGTTCACTCATTAACTGGTAAAAACTGAAGGCACACTGGAAGCAAAGGTTAATGAGGACTCAGACGTTTTTAAGATTGAAAGAGTGCTGAAAAACTCAATTCGCTTCAGTTGGAAATTCTGAACAGGTATTGGGTAATTACTGGGGATTATAGAAATGAGGACGCAGAATTTGTTTCAGTTTGGTTAATTTAGGATGGAAATGAATGATCAAGGCATGTGGGTACTGCGGCTGCATTGTGTGGATACATGGAATGCAGGCGAGGGCCCAGGATTCGTGATGGGCGCATAAGGTCTGAAGAACAAACCAGAGATCTTTTCGACATTTTCCTGCTAAATGGATATTTTAAGTATAAATTTATCATATTTCCCTGCTTATTGCTAGTAAGTTTCATCATGGAATATGAATCCGGTATCCTTAAAAATTGATATTTATAGACAAATTAGATTTGTCCGCAAATAAAACGAAACTTTACCTGAGGTATATTTTTGAATTATAGTTATAAAAAATAAAATGCACTTCCTTAAGGAGAGGGCGCACGCCCCCAGCGCCTTCTCTCTGGATCCGTCAGTGGTTGAATGTACATGGGTGCGCGTTGGATCTGCGTAATTACAAGATTCAATGGGTATCTTCCGTTCACCAGTCTGCTGGAGGTGTTCTCTGTAGGTTTCGGTTGCATAGGTGGTGGAATTTAGACGCTTTCCTCTGAAGGCAATAGAAAATGACATTGATTTTTGAGTGTGCTAAGTACGGGAATGCATTAATTCAAGCATTGCATAAGGTTGGTTGGCTTTAACGGAGGTAATCAGGGCGTTATTTTCTAGAGCAGTATTATTCATTATTATTATTATTATGTGACCCCCATTTTACCATGTCTTCTAACAGGTGACACAAACAATTAATTTTGTTGTTGATAATAACAGTTTTCGTGTCACTTTGCATGAAATGTCCTCTAACAGACCTCCTCCCACACATATATACAAGGTGCAGGGGTAACTGGAGAATTTACTGTGAAAAACTGCAACCTGTAACGAAACATTTAACCTGGAGCGAGTAGCAGGTCTGGGAAGCACCTAGAGATGATTTTCAG
>JAGDQP010007692.1:54805-66150 GCA_022664845.1 Lepisma saccharinum | reverse complement strand
GAACCCTGCTCCTGCCGGCCATCCTGACTGAGGTTTTCCTCAGTCTCAACAGGCGAATGCCGGGATGGTACCTTCTGTAAGGCTAGGGTCTCTCCCTTTGCGCACTAGGGATGTCAATCCGCTCGGCTCGAGTTGAGTCGTCGCTCGAGCTCGACTCATTGTAACCGAGTCGCAGCGTGAGTCTCTCTGAGCAACGACTCGAGCAGTTCTAAGTACCGACTCGATTCGACTCGAGCAGTTCTGAGTATCGACTCGACTCGACTCGAGCAGTTCTGAGTACCGACTCGAGCAGTTCTGAGTACCGACTCGAGCAGCTCCATGAGCGCCGACTCGACTCGACTCGAGCAAATAGTGAGCGCCGACTAGACTCGACTCGAGCACATAGTGAGCGCCGACTCGACTCGAGCAGTTGTGACCACTGACTCGACTCGACTCGAGTAGGTACTGGGCACCGACTCGACTCGAATCGAGTGAGTCGGCATTGAAATAACCAAAAAAAAACCTTTTTAAAGACATTCTTTTCTTAATCAATTCGTACTAAAAGGGAAAAAAAATGTTTATGCATGACTAAAAAGAAAAGAATGGGGCGCGTCATTTCAAGAATTTATGAAGCGACAGTATATGAGAGCGCGCTCATGCTTTTCTTTTTAGGCATGCATAAACAAAACTATTTTTTTTCCTTTTTAGTACGAATAGATTAAGAAAAGAATGTCTTTAAAAGTTTTTTATTACTTTTTTATGTTAATTTAGTTTCACTATTTGTTTTTTCTATCCTACTAACTTTAGAAACAATGATAGTAGAAAGCATGATAGTCGATGTGAAGTTAGTTTATTGATCTTCTTGGCAACAACATTTGTTGTTCTAAGTTTTCTCTAATAACTGAACAAGTAGAAAACCGAGAAAACCGAGTCACAGCGTAAGTCTCTCTGAGCATCGACTCGGCTCGACTCGAGCACATAGTGAGCGCCGACTCGACTCGACTCGAGCATATAGTGGGCTCCGACTCGACTCGACTCGAGCAGTTCTGAGTACCGACTCGAGCAGCTACTGAGCGCCGACTCGAAAAAAATGTCCTAATGTTAGTTTTACTCTCACTAACGAACATCACTGTCTGTGTTTATCAATACTCATGTGCCTAATAGCGGTTGTAGCCGCAGCAAATGAACCTATAGAGAAGTTCTGCCTCTTTATTCTTGGAAAAACTGTGAATAGAGGAGGCATGTAAACAGAAGTACTATTGCATATCACACGGCCTGAAACCCTGAAATAACATATAACTTTGACCCTAAAACTGGCAGGTCCTTTCCAGTCGCTTTGTATTCTAAATTTGTGTCCCTCCTAGATCTTAGTAACTATAAGTCCGACAGAGATGATTTATACACAGCTGGATTAGTCATGGTCTACAATGGTAAGAAAAACTATGAATGTGACTCTAAAACTAGTAGGTACTTTTGAATCGCTTAGTATTCTCCATTTGTGACCCTACTAGATCTCAGTAGCCACAAGTTCGACAGAGATAAGCCATACACCGTTGGATTAGTAATGGACACTGGTGGGAAAATCTATGACTGACTAAAACTGGCAGGCCACGGCATTCGCTTAGTAATCTCCATTTGTTCCTATCACTTTGAGCTTTTTTTTTAAAAAAATACGTTATAAGTCGAATTTATACGGGGGCGTTTTGGTTTTGTTTATAATAAAACCATTACTTAATATTTTACGTTATTAGGCTAGGAATTGTTAGGTTACATTCTACCTTTGATTTCAGTGGATGGAAAATACTATTTTTAATTGAGTAAAATCTTTCACTGTAGATAATAATTTTTTATTTTTTTTGTTTGTTTCTCTTCCAAGGAAGTGTTTTAACTACTCCTTCCCTGCAAGACAATTATGCAGAGAAAGTGGTTGATCTAAATTACTTCTGATAGCCAGCTGATAGGGAGATAGACAAACATTCTAAATTATGTCTTCGAATTCCAAAAGTCGAAATAATATATTGCATTATACTAGGATAATAACTTCTATGGGGAAGCAGAGGCGGGGGGAGGCAATCTTCCTCCACTCACCACGTCCACCCTCTTAGTATAGAACCATTGATGAAGAACACAAACTCTACAGAATTAGCCATTTTTCGCAGGAAACCGGTCGAGAACCTGTTTCATTCAAGCGGTACACACATACTTATTCAGACATTCGCTTCTCCGACTTCTCACCCCTTCCACTGCCAGGCCTAGAGTGGGGCGTGGCTTAACCTCATCAAACCTTTTAGAGGTGGACTAGAATAGCTATATAAAAATACTATTTTTTTATTGGTGTATCGGATATGTTTGCAATTAAAATTATTAGAATCGTTTGTTCACAAGGAATAAAACAAAAAAAAGTTGATCTTTCTAGCGTAATTGGTTGCAAAGTTAGTCATATTGTAATTTAGAGAAAACAAAATAATTTTATTTATTTTTTAATAATTTATTTCTGAAAAACTAGGAAACAAATGTACGTTCTAAGTATTTCAACCCGTTCATAAACTTCTGAAGAATGCTCCAAAACTTTTCTTTTCTATTAAAGATATCCAGTTCCTTAGAAAATGAAGATATTCGGTATCAATTTTCTGTCCATAAGCAACAACAGTAAACTTTCTAGCTCTGAGAGAAGTAGAAGACCCCGTTAATGTGTTACAGTTCAGTAAAAAATTAATAAACATGCATTTACGAGACCTAAAATTTATCTGCTAAACATTTACATATTTTACACTGTTGCATTATGGGCAAATTTGGAGTTATTGCTATTTTGCTTCTTATATACACACAGAAACGATCGAATACACTAAGGAAAAATACCTTAACTCCATCTTTGACATTATGAGCACAACATAATAATTGTATTTGTTACGTAATCTTGCGTGACTTTTATATTTCTACTATATTTTTTATTTGCTTTATTACATCGACAGCACACAGTATTTATAACAGTGAAAGTTTGAATTTTTAATACATTTTTGAATACAGTAGCGTCTATTAAAAAAAAAAAAATGTTTATGCAAATAGAAATGTAAATAACAAGGCTAGGAACAACAACTTAGTTTCACTACATGTTTGTAATGCAGTTTTATTGGGTATCTTACTTATCTCTGCAACATATATATATTTTTTCCTGAATGAATTATTGATCAATAATCACCGTCTTCTTCTCCAAGATCAACAACGTTTGGAGAACATGGCAACTTCAACCATAATTCACGTCTACTAATGAGCATTAGTGGGACGAGTCTCTTGAGTATTTCTTCCTTCTTCGCTTCAATGATTCCACGACATTGCTTCCTTGTTTTACCTGCTTGAAATCCTCTTTTGTTGGCTATCTGGTTTAAGAAATCCAATTCTTGCAAAGGAGCATAAGCATCATAAGAGGTGCTGTACAGCAACGTTCGCGAACCTTTTTCAGCTTTGATGTGTGCCAGCTTGGGATGGTAGGCCTTGTCTTTCTTCAGTTTGTGTAACGAACACTCAGATTTCCAGTCACAACAGTCTTCAGCTTCCACTACTTTTACCTGAACTTTGCTGCATGATCTTACTGCTGTTTCAAAATCTATGAAGTCATGTTTTCCTTTGCCTTTTCAAAGAAAGCTCAACTTGATGTAAAGAATCAGCAGATATAAATGTATAATGTCCAGCTTCAAAATAATATATTTCAACACATTTCGTGGACACTCTTTTGCAATCATTTACATGGTATATAAGAAAAGTCAGTAGGCACCATTTTTCATTTTGTGCAGAACAGTTATGAAGCCATAATATAATATTATTATCATCTCTGTGGTGGAGGAAAAAGGCATGGAAGTCACTTACTATATCTTCTTGTTTTCTTCCTGCCGTTGCTTCATGCCAAATAACTACCAGTGGATGTTCCTTCGCATTCTTTCCTAAAGGCACAAAGCTCTCATTGAATGCAATTATTCTTTTTGTGAAAACAACACTTTTAATGCTATCCATGCGAGGTAACATAATAACTTTTTGCAAGTCAGCAGACACAAAGCTTATTCGGATCATTTTGTGTTGCGTGTTCCTGATACTTATTCCTGGCTGCACCGGCCTTCTCCGTATGTTCTGTAAACTTACGACAATCAACACAGTCAAACGTTTCGGGACGGGCGTAAGCCATAGTGCTGTTACCGCCCATACAATTCATTTTATCTTATCTTACAGTCAAACGTTGTAGGGTTTTTCTTGTGATCCGCATTATGCTTTTCAATCTTTTCACAGAAATCGCATTCTTCATTTCCCAGTTTTGTAAAAGCCAGGTTCATCTTCTTTATAACTGCTCTGTATAGGTCACAGGAACAATGCATTCCGCTGGTCTCAATAAAGTGATCGTACATACGTTTAACACTAATGTCATTAGGAAGGTATCTTCGGTTCGGGGCGTGTTCTCGTCGATAATGTGGAGCTACTAGATTAAACGATTCTATATGTTCCTTAATAACGTCATGGTTCTTTGCGTTCCAAGGTGGTTTGCCAATTGCAACTTGTAGAGACGCAGTTATCGAAGAAACATCCCTGCAAAGAATGCTGTGTATAAATGTGTCATTATTCTTGGTGAATCCTAATGTTGTCAAGAAGAACGTTTCACATACTGATATTTTGTTCCCTTCCTCATTCGACAGAAAATAAGAAAACGATCTGTTTCGGGATGTACTCTCAGCTCCTCGACGTCTTTGTACTGGATGACGGATTGTACATTGTAAGACAAAAATTTCTTTCAATCTTGCTCATTTCCCAAAATTGCTTATGTATTTCTTCCCTGCAAATCTGCGATATTTTTCCTGTGCAGCCCTTCCGGCAGCTACTACATGGAGTGTTAACATTATGCTTCAATGTAATTTCCTTAAGTTTGGTTTTCTTTCGCTCTTCCACTCTTCCAGACTTCCTTTCTCCGTTTTCTTGGCAAACCATGTTTGGTTACCTGAAGATTATGAGAAGCCGTCACTGTCATATTTTCACACGTTTCTTCTGAAATGACAGCATTTGGTTCTTCCTCTCAGGAAACACCATCTCTTACAGCTGATGAAACGGTTACCTGAAGATCATCAGAAGCCGCTACTGTCACATCTTCATACATTTCTTGTGAAACGATAGCAGCTGATCTGTCCTCATCGTAAACACCACCTCTTACAGCTGATGTAACGCAAGACGATTCATAATCTTCTTCTGATAACAGATTTCCTTCACCATCACAATTATCAATATTATTCGGAATGGGGCAACTTGCAGATTCTGCTATT
Organism: Lepisma saccharinum; assembly: GCA_022664845.1. NCBI lineage: Eukaryota > Metazoa > Arthropoda > Insecta > Zygentoma > Lepismatidae > Lepisma > Lepisma saccharinum. The sequence continues at coordinate 60,874 of JAGDQP010007692.1, read as the reverse complement.
GTAACAGAATCAGTTAATGTTGCGTCATATTCCTGGAGGATTGATCATGTAATTAATGAACATGTTTCATGTAAAACTTGCTCATCATGATTCGACTTCATCGGAGTTGACTCATAAAAGTTGACTTCATCAGGATTTCTTTGTTTCTCACAGTCGGCCACTGCCTGCTGTTCTGACTGAGACGTCAATTGAGACTGAATTTATATCTTTCACAATTGCCATTATTTTATACGCTCTAGAGTCAAAAAACTTATTCATAGTTTCCCTTAAATGCACAATAAATCTATTCACCTGTTTCTCCTGCTCTGGCACTAATCACAATGGTAACTAGAAGGAGCTTACATAGACAAACCTTGGATGAAAATATTTCCTACAAGAAAACAAAGTGCCGCAAACAGTCATTATAATAAAGAAATATTGTTTTGGGGAAGATGAAAATATAGTGCGTTTAACCTACCTGGTGTTTTATTCTGTACATAAGGTATTTATACTTGCACTTCATAAGCGGCGAAAAAGCCGTAAGTCCAACAAAACTATGCACTTAAGATATTTTTGTTTAAAAAATATCAGATCTTTTCGCTTAGTTTTACTTACGATTTGGGACATAAGGTCAACATTAATGACGTCATAACCCCCTTCTTGGGCAAATCATCTCAATTCCACCTTAGAATAATAGAAAATTATACGGTGAACACTACCATACCAATCGATCTCGATTTTCGAAAAATGTGGAGTTAAGGTCTTTTCGCTTAGGAGGGCAGTATTGCTCCATCTGAAGTAAAACGTGACGTTCGTGTTATGCCAGAACTAGGTCTGGAGAAACATAAGAACTTCGTACGTGAAGGAATTGTTGATGGTACTGTTAATATCTGGGAACCTCTCCCACAAAACAAATTGAAGCTTCTCGGAACAATGGGCAAGAAAATAAAAATGAAACAAAACTTGGTTTAGGGGAACTTAAAAAAGACATCAATGAATTACTTTCAGGGGATATTACTTAGGAATCTTAGCTAAATGAGTATTTATGTGTATATATACATACATATGTATGTGTATGTACTTATATAACTGGTAATAACATTATAAGCTCTATATTTCAAAGAACGTAGAAAAAAAAAAAACAACTGAAAATTCGAATCAAACGTACTCAATAAAATAGTCGTTTTTAAACTAAGTTGGAAGTTCTATATATCAAATTAAAGCTTGTCATGCTCGTTTTATAAATACAGCTGTTCGGCATAAACAAATAATACAAAAATTATTATTTTGTAAATTATTTTTAGGAAGAAATTACTTTTTTGAAATTTAAACCAAAACGGCTACATTTACGTAAAAAGTGCTAGTAACATAATGTGTAGAACGTACTTAGACCTTTCTTTTATATATATATATATATATATATATATATATATATACACCGAATGATTAGGAGCGAAGTTATAAGAGGTTAAGCGAGCGATGACTCATCATTTCTTCCCCTCCCAGTGGATAATTACCAATGCTCTACTAAAAAAATCAACTGTCTTGTCAGAGTTGGTGGAGGGGGAAGTGCGAGGCCAAGAGATTTTTGGGGGGGCCTGGTCCCCCTCCCCACTTTAGCGACGCCCATGAAGTAGAGGCATTATGCCGGCATTCGCCTAATGAGACGAAAGAAAATAGTGGAAAACTTCAATCAGTATAATCGGAGTGAGAGGTGCTCCTACCCGCACCACCTCCCCTCCCCATGCGCTTATTCAAAGACAGCACTAATGACTACTAGACCACGAAAACTCGGTTCTTGTCTTTGTACATTCTTTGTAATTTATTAACTAGTTCATTATTAGATACCTAACAATCTCGAAGAAGGGGTGGGGAAAAAGAAGTGGTTTGATTCAACTGACAAACAAACGTTAAAATTTAGAAGGGGGCAAAAGCGAGTGTCGCAGCTTGACAGTCCCCGTGGTTGCGTACTTCGGATAGGCACTGGGGAAGCATGCAGGTTGGAACCCAACTGATTTCCCTTTTTCACGAAGCGAATGTCGAGACGTTATATACGGTAGAATAATTTCTATTGAGGAAGAGTGTTCACAAAAAGAGCGTTATCCCTCCGACTTGTGACGCCTGCATTATCTAGTTCAAATAATTTGTTTTAAAAACGTCGAGTTTCGCTGACGAAATTAATATATGGTAGCAAGGAAGGAAGACAATTTCAGAGCAATAGTATTACTTCACTATTGCTTTAGTGTCAGTCGATTCTGGAGTGAGATCGATGTAAGATTCACGGAGACAATTGCAATCAATATTAAGTCAGTACACGAAGTACAAGCAACCTCCTCATTTATGTTCGATAACGTGAGTGCAAGATATGACACGCTGTTTGTGCAGGGTTAGAAACAAGTGTAATTCGTTTACGATTTAACAGCATTTTTGCACACTTAACATTTGTTAATTTTGATAATTTCTTGCGCATATTTTACATTTTCGATCATTACTTGAACAGTTCTTTGTACACCTTTTTCTAAGTTAGAGTAGATCACAATATATATATATTACATGGGCCAGTCTAGTAACTGCTGACATCGGCCCGTCACGAACATCCATCACGTTCTAGTTAAAAGACTCCCATGCCCCTGCCGAGACTCGAACCCGGGACCTTCGAGTCCTTGGCCTAACGCCGTAGACCTCACGACTACACGGTCGGCGCAGAGTAGATCAATAAGCATCTTTGTAGTCTAAAAAAATGTTTGCGGGAGTGAGGATAGGTCTCGATATCATTGTGCTGATATCGCTTTTGAACGACAAGAACTCAGAAAATCCGTCACTTTCCTTGCGGTACATTGAAGTCAGATACAAAATGAAAGCTGGAGTTTATCTGGAAATATTGTACCCGAATTATGTACAAGTGTTTAGAAATTATCGTCAAAAGTCAAGGGTGCAAAAAGCGTTCAAAGATAACATTCAGAAATACAAAATAAAACCCTACACTTCTTGATCATAAAACTTAAGTTAATTTCAGAAAATACATGAACGTTAAAAAAATGCACTTTTTTTATGCCTATGGTCAACTTGCATATTGTGTTTTCCTGCAGCTTCGGATCCCCCTTCCCCTTCTTTCATTCGTCCAATTTGAAACAGAGCGTAAATCCATGTATAAATGAACATTTCTAAGTAACAGGAGAAACGAATGTTTTGTTTCAAAGAAATGAAGCGCAGCGTTCATCAAAATCTGATCAGTTCCTAAAATAGAGGTATTCTTTACAAGGAGTGCAAAAACGAAGTAACACAAAAAGAGGAGTAGGGCGTCATTTTAGATAATACTGTGTGAAATTTATCCTTCGCGGTGAACAATAAGGATTATTCAACACTTCACAGAAAGACACAACCATGACCTCCAGCCAGTTCATTGAAGGTTTTAGCTCATTGAGAAACACGAAAACTAGTGCACAAGAAACTATTTCAAGTGACGTATTAAAACTGCGGAAGTGAAACATGGGTTCAGGTTTAGGCATATTGTCCACACATACTTGATTGGGTACACTATAGTTGTGACAATGATCAGAAAACGGTACATTTGTATGCTTGTCATTGACTTCAGAGGAATTTTCCCTTTCTGTCTCCCTCTTGTCTCACGGTATTTCGTGTACAATTACAAACAGCATCGCTCCATTGAGCCTGAAAAATCTTGCTATACATCGAAAACCGTAAGAAAAATAAAGTAGTGTGCAAGTAAAAGAAATAAAATTTCGGGCGTTGCAAAATGCACTAGCTTCATTGCAACTAACAGGAAACAATCTCTCTTGCAAATGACTGAACGCTTTGCGAAATTCACTATCTGAAATTAATAGGTTCCCATGACATTTGCTTCAAAATCAGAGAATAATAGCTTAACAGTAGGGTCCAAGTTAACTACAGAACACAGAAATGTTTGACTTATAAAAGCAAACAAGACTTCACAACAACGAACGTAACGATAAGTTTCAAATAGTAATCACATATACCTGACAAGTTTTCGCTTGACTCTAGAGTAATATCTAATGCCCAAGGCAGGGGCGGATAGGCACAGACACAAGGCCCCATGCGGTTCTTTTCTTGGGGGCCATCATCAATACTTTGATTTCCATAGTTTTATGAAAATCTGTCGATTCACAGTAAAAACACGGATACACCTATTTCAAAACTAATAACACAACGTTGAAAAGAAAATGAAAAATACGCACATTATACTAGATCTTCAATATGTTTCGTAAACCATTGCTTTTGGAAGCTAATATATCTATAATAATGTTGTTTTCTAAAGTCACAAAATTTCTCGTTACAAGGCCATGAGGAAATGAGGAATAATGTTCCTAAGTGTTCTTGTGTACGTACCGGTACTTCTCAATCTTTTTTTTTTTTTTTTTTTTTTTTTTTTTTGTAAACGAAAAACTTCGTTTACAAGACACACGTGCAACTGACAACGTTAGGAAAATCTTATATGCTAGTTGAAAGCCTGGGTAAGCGTTACTGCGTAAGTTGTAATTTTTTAACACTACATTTTTTGGGGGGGAGTTACTGGTCTTCCACCAGGCGCCTCCCCAGGTGGCGGATAGGGGAATGCCGACCAGATATGGTGGGTACCGGAAATATTCCGGGGCGGACCAAAACCAGTACTGCTGCCTTGCACTTAGTAGAGGGATCTACAAAGGCTAGGGGAAGATAACCCCGAACAAAAATATCACGGTGAGGAGAAGCAGCATCACCATTACCACTCTGAGGCTGAAGATGAATGACATCGGCAAGGCTCAGAGATGGACAGAGGGCGACATCTTGAATGTCTACCTTTACTGCGAGGTCGTAGAGCTGACAACTCTACACCGCTAAAACATGCCAAGAAATAATAACAGATGGTTCATTGATTCTCCTGGGGTAAAATATTCCGGAGGTAAACTAGTCCCTCATTCGGATCTCCGGGCTGGGAATGCTTCAGGGGGCTCTATGAACAGGATTAAGAAAGACCTTAGAATAGGAACGTGGAACGTACGAACATTATACCAAACGGGCGCTCTTCAGGTGGCGGTACGCGAGACCGAGAAGTACGAGCTAGACATATTAGCGATACAAGAAGTTCGGTGGGAGGGTCAAGATAGCATCCCACAGGGCAAGTACACTTTCTACTACGGGGGAACACAGTCTCACGATTTCGGAACAGGGTTCCTCATTAAGAATAGTATCCTTCAGGCGGTTCAGAATATAGAGTTCGTAAACGAAAGACTATCGTACGTTACGATACGTACTCGATGGGGTAACACGGTTTTATTAAACGTCTATGCTCCGACCGAGGTGGCTACTGATAACGACAAAGATATATTCTACGATGAGCTAGAAAGGTTGTTTGACCGATTACCGAAGTATAATTCGAAAATTGTGTTGGGTGATTTCAATGCAAAGGTAGGGAGGGAAGAAAAATATAGACCTACTATAGGCAAATACAGTCTTCACGAAAAGACCAACAACAATGGAGAAAGACTGATAACTTTCGCGATTTCGAAAAACTTACTGGTAAAGAGCACGTACTTTGAACACAAAAACACACAAAAATACACATGGGTATCTCCGGACGGCAAAACTCTCAACCAGATCGATCACGTATTAGTAGACAGACGAAGACACACCAACATAATGGACGTTAGGTCGTACAGAGGAGCGGAAGGTGACACCGACCATCAATTAGTGATCACAAAAGTAAGGGAAAAGTTATGCATCGCGAACAGAGAAAGCAAGGGATCAAAACAACTGAAATTCGAAGTGAAACTATTAAATAATCCGAGCATAAGAGCAGATTACCAACTCGAACTCTCAAATAGGTTCGAAATTCTAGCCGACTCGAGTAATAATAATGATGATGATAATGAAATTGATGTAAGTAAGATGTGGGAGACAATTCGTGAAACAATTAAGAGCGCAGCGAAGGAACGCGTAGGTGAAAAGAAACAACAGAAAAACAAACCTTGGTTTGATGAAGAATGCGTTAAACTTCATGAGAAACGAAAACAAGCAAGGCAACGATGGCTAAGTAATAAAAGCGAAGCAAATACCAACCACTACAGTAAC
>JAGDQP010007692.1:0-54405 GCA_022664845.1 Lepisma saccharinum | reverse complement strand
CGACCCCATAAGCAGAGTACGGATAGGTAATAATATGTCAGATAGTTTCAAGATTCGCAACGGATTGAAACAAGGCGATGCCTTGTCACCACTACTGTTTAACTTCGCGTTAGAATATGCGATTATAAAAATTAAAGGGGACAAAAAGGAACTATCATTGAATGGTTTGAATCAACTGTTTGTATATGCGGATGATGTAGATTTAATAGGGGACGATATAGATGCACTACAAAGCAACACCGATGTCTTAGTAGAAGCGTGCGATGAGATAGGTCTACAGGTAAACATAGATAAAACAAAATACATGATAACAAGCCGAAGCACAGGGAATGAAGGAATTAAAAGCATAAGAATTAGGGATGAGGTAATAGAGAAAGTAAACAAATTTAAATACTTGGGAGCATACGTATCAAGCAAAAATGAGGTCACGGAAGAAATAAAAAGTCGCTTAGTATCGGGGAACGCGTGTTTCTATTCAGTCCAAAAACTTCTAACATCGCGATTAATATCAAGGAAATTGAAATTGAAAATATACAGAACGGTTATTCTGCCGGTAATACTTTACGGTTGCAACAGTTGGAGTACAACCCTAGCAGATGAACATAAATTACGTGTATTTGAAAATAAGGTTTTGAGAAAGATATATGGGCCGAAACGGGACGAGATGACTGGAGAGTGGAGGAGACTGCATAATGAAGAACTCCACGGACTGTACGATTCACCAGATGTTGTAAAAATAATGAAATCGAGACGACTAAGGTGGGCAGGGCATGTAGCTCGGATGGGGGAAAAACGAAGATTATATTCTATCCTGGTTGGAAGGCCCGATGGAAAGAGGCCATTGGGAAGACCGAGACGTCGTTGGGAGGACAATATTAGAAGAGATCTTCGAGAAGTAGGTGTTCGTGATGAAAACTGGCTTGATACTGCCCAGGATAGAATCCAATGGCGAACGTTTGTTACTGCGGCGATGAACTTGCGAGTTCCATAAGCCATAGAGTGAGTGAGTTAGTTACTTTTTTTTTTTTTTTTTTTTTTTACAAAACTTCCTTTTTTTTTGCACTGAAGGGTGAGGTTCATCCGTTTACGAGTTGTCCGATTTTCAGTAGCGTCCCTGGTTTCTTATTCATCTTTTTCGTACACATAACTAAGATTTCCCGTCAGTGATGAACACTTCGCTAAGAAGTCAAGAAAATCTGTCGATTCATATTAAAAACACGGATACACCTATTTCCAGACTAACAACATAACGTAGAAAAGAAAATTGAAAATACACACACTACCATAGATCTTTAATGTGTTTTGTAAACCACTGCTTTTGGAAGCTAATACATGTATAATAATGTTGTTTTCTAAAGTCACAAAATATCTCGTTACAAAGCCACGAGGAAATGAGGAATAATGTTCCTAAGCGTTCTTGTGTCAGTGTACTTCTCAATTTGTTTGAAAAAAAAAAAAAAAACTTTGTTCACAAGACACCTGTACAACTGACAACGTTAGTACAAACTTATATGCCAGTTGCAAGCCTGGGTAAGCGTTACTGCGTAAGTTGTAATTTTTTAACATTTTTTTTTTACAAAACTTCCTTTCTTCTTGCACTGAGGGGTAAGGTTCATCCGTTTCCGAGTTGTCCGATTTTCAGTAGCGTCCTTGGTTTCTTATTCATCATTTTCGTACACATCACTAAGATTTCCCGTTAGTGATGAACACTTCCTAAGAAGTAAAGCAATTCTTCTCTAAAAGACTGGTTTGATATAACTGACTTAATTTTTTGTAGAAGATCGGCTAGTTTTTGTAACCCTGTCTCTGGGAGTTCACTAAGTTGACTCAAGCTCTTTTGATCAAGGCATAACACGTCAGCTCACTATCATAGAGTACCTTCTCAGCTCAAATCTTCTCGAAATATTACGAACAACTGTATCCAGTACAGTGTTGTGCACTTCTTCAGTGAATCGGAGGCCATATTTTCTTAATTTGTCGCCCTCGAAAGAAAACATCATCTTAAGCTTTCGTGATCTTGTTGCCGGCATATCGGTAGAAATAAATTCTTCAAAATCTGGATCTTCAAGGTTACTGTTCGATCACTCTGCAAATTGGTTAGAAGTCTGTTCTACACAGTGCGGTACGTTTGGTGTTGCGATGGTTTTGACAGTAGTACTATTCGATATGACTGCAACTAACTGTAAATCTCACCTTCTAAACTGATAAAATGTAATTCAGGAGTCGGCTCAAATATTAGACTACGTTTCTGATATGACCATGAAATCTTGTTTACAATGACTTACGTTTAAAAAAAACTTAAGCCTAAATAAATTATTTATTTGGTTCCTACAATAATCATCTCAGTTTCATTCATTTTTTAAAAGTTAGTATGCGTTTGAAGTCCATCTAAAATAGATCCCATCAAAATATCAAGAATTGGCGCCTTTCTTGCTACTTTACTTATTTCTCTTGCTACATTAAAACCTCGTTTATCAGGACTTGTTCTCCCGGAACGATTTCCGGAAGAAAAAAGTAATTTTAAACAACACAATGAAAACACACAGACTTTTATATCACTTGTGAAAATTCTGTGAATCGGCTAAAAAAATAAGTCGTAACTTTTGAGCTCCTTTACCTATTTTGACGTGTAATACACCGTCTGAAAGGTATTAAGGCGTAGATTAAGATTCCGCAAGTTTCGGGCGCCTATATGGCCTGGGATCAGTGCTATCATCAGAAACGTGAATTTTTTATACTTTTTTTCGCACTGCCCTAGGGGGTTCCAGGGAGGTCCTCCGAACCTATTTTTTTTTTCTGTGTCTTAGTATGGCAAAGAGCTTTCAAATGCAAGTTCAAGTATCAAAATCGGGCTTATATTTCGCTTGATCCGAAACTAGCTGTAAACATTGGAGTGCCGCTAACAGACTCATTTGTCAGCCTCACTCGAAGAACTACCGTTTCTCATGATACCAGAAAGCTATGACCCTTAAACAATAGGCCCTGTAAATGCTAAAATTTCATCTCATTGTCAATATTAGGCGAGACGGAACTGACATCAGTCTCGTTTTCGTCTCGAATTTTTGAAGCCAGTCTTGGTCTTGCCTCGACCTAGAAATTCCGATCTTGGTCTCGTCTCGACCTGAAAATTCCCGTCTTGATCTTGGTCTCGAGACTCTCGTAAGAGAATAGAATTTAAAATGTTGCCATCTTTTGATTCATTTGAAATGGGTACGCAAGTTTTCCGATTTCAGTACAAGAACAAGAATATTAATATGACATTAACATAGATTGTTACATTGGGGTTTGGATTAGGATACTATTCTCAATGAGAGAGAAAAATATTACGATTTTGAACTAATAAAAAAGCCTGAGTTAGCAAATATAGAATACCAATAAATGAGATAGATGAAAATATTTCTATTATGAAAATCCATGTTATACAATAAATGAGAAATTGATATACGTAACATTAAAGTTTTGCTATTTCTAAATTATATTTATTAATAGCAGTTACGTTAATACTTCAAAACATTTTAGTTGAAATTTTCTACCAGACAGATTTATAGAAATAAATGTACGTACAGTATATGACAAATTTTAGTAATTGCCAACTTTTGTTCAGGAAATAACATGCAGAGAAAATGAAAATACCATTTACCGAACTCCATACGAATTAATTTGTTTACAGTACTGCTCTTGACTGATTAAAACACTGAATTCATATGTTCATAGGTATGAATTACAGATTCACCATACATTAAAGCAAAAATAAAAGAGTGAAGTGTGTTCCCGGTAGGCTCTACTTTCAAACAATAGCGTATTGTGAATCAAACTGGAATAAGTACATTGGTATTTCAAATAAGCCGTATTATCAGATTCAAATGTCATTCCAAAAATCTTAAAAAGCATAACTTAGTAGATAAAAAATAACTTTATTGTATCTAAGGCATACTATGTACACTCTTATATCCCCTCTACGCTCAATGTCCTCCAACTGACACTTTTCAAATCAGGAACTACAAGGGCTAGTAAGATCGTTGAGGTGTCGTTGGTAAGATATCGTCGGGATGAGTTCAAACCCGTATAGATCATCCAGGTTGGACCAGGGTATTGGTAAGTCCGGAGATGAGAGTATCACCTCAACCTATAATAACTTTCAACTAAGGTACTACTAGGATTACGAAGGTGCTTGAACTGTTGTTGATAAGTGAGTTGAGTTCACACGCATACAAATCATTTAGATTGAATGAGTGGGTTCCGAGTAATGGGGTATCCATTTCCTCCAGTAATCTCCAACTCAGGAGCTACTAGGGCTACAAAGGTAGCTGTGGCTGACATGTTAAAAGAGTCTGGGTGAGACGAATTGGAGCCTGCATATGTAGTCTAAATAGGACGCCCGGTGCTGAAGCCTGGCGGTAACACAGGTGCGTAGTCCGACTAACTTGTTTCCGAGCATTTTTTAAAAGAACGTTAGATTATCCCCATCTACTCTAAAGTACCGGTCAGTATTGCAAAAATCTTTCCACCACCTTTTTTTTTTTTAATCGTAATGGTGTAAGAAAAGACATATTTGAATTTAGACAGTTTGATTTCGTGACGTATACTTTATAGTTTTTACGGGATCAGTCTAGTGGAAACTGATCTAAATGAGAGAGTGTCAACACAAGTAAAAGACTATCAGCAGGAAGAAAGCATGGGAATGACAATTCGCAGAAGTAAATAAATTTCTGTATTTACCCGTTCGCGAATCAATCTCCAACACATTTATATTATTGTTGAAAGACAACAGGAAATAGTTTGGCATTGATAACTTATATGACTTTTAGTCATATTTTTATTTTTTAAATTACAATATAACACGTTAAATAAAATTTATCAGAAGGAAACTAATTCTCATAACAATCCTTCAATTACAAAATATCATACAGAACAAAATCATAAAATTAATATTATCGACATTCATGAAAATAAAAATTCAGTCTCGATCGAGACGAGTGTCTCGAGAGGCAAGTCTCAGTCTCGTCTCGAGAGATAAGTCTCAGTCTTGGTCTCGTCTCGAGTAAGTCTCGCTCCACGAAGTTTCGGTCTCGTCTCAATTCCTAGACCTTAGTCTCGATCTCGGTACCATGCCTAGCCAATATATGTCGTCTTGCTCATCGATGGATTTATTTATATCTTTAATATTGTCGTTTTTATCAAAACATGCAAAATGAAAATTACCAAAATAATCAAGTTAGAGATTATAGTAAAAACAGAAAGGATGTGTAAAGTGCAGTGTAGAAATTTAAAGTAATATAAAACATTTTTCATTATTAGTATTGTGTGTGTGTTAGGTAATAACTATTAAAATTTAACACATTAGTTACACCATATTCTATGAAAATTTATGGTAAATTAAATTCACATTTTTAAAAGAATGGAACCTTACAATATTGAGACCTCACGCTATCACTTCAGTTTTCGAAACTTCATTCCTAATTCCTTTCACATCGTTTTGCTTTATTTAATAAAAAATGAGCTACCCTTATTATAAATGATTTCAAGGGAAACATTCTTTGTAAACTGCTGAATGACGTCCAAGCCGAATTCCCATTTCAAAAATTGAATCGTTCAATATCTAATATCGTCTCGCAATGATTGCTGCCGATGTTGCCAGTTCAGGTCCTAACCTGCAAATTATTTTTCAGAAAAAAGTTACACTAATCTGTCCACCCGAATGATCTACGATAATTACGTCAATGCCATTGAAATGTTTTACTATTTAATGGTAATGTCATAGAATCATTTTCCATATTTAAAACAATTTCTAGAAAGAAATCTTAAATGTCCCCTCTTCTTACAAATTATATTGCTCGCTGACGGACGTCACCTTTTAAATACTGATAAGCCTAGGCCATAGCTGCGTGGCTGGCATATACATATAAGTTTAAAAAACACAACGAAAATTAAAGAATATAACGATAATCTCGAAAGTTTCATTTGGAAAATTACAGGCAAAAGTTGTGAAAGTCTAAGAATTACTGCAAATTACCGTATGAATATCTTGTAAGAAAGAAGTAGGTCAAGGCGTAGTGTGAAGGTACGATCCTACCATTAGCTTGGTGTGAAACAAAAAAAAAGTCGGCAGAAACGACCTGCTGCTAGTTGCGAGCTCAAGACTTACCGCATGCCATGCCAGAGGAAAAGGTAACGTGGAACAGCTCAAACTGACATATGGATCAACTGTAAACGTTATTTTGTTCTGGAAATGTTCGAATTGAATTAATATGAATTTACATCAGCAAACCACAAGGATTTCAACATAGAGAAAAAAGTGTCAATATGCTAAAATCCAGACATGTATTAATGAGAGACGCTATCAGTTATGAAATATGTAGTTATTTCCTAATTTTCAGTAGAGGAAAATAAAACCAACAACAATTTAAGTGTGTCATACTTAACAAGCTAGTTACTTTATAAGTTTGTCAAGGTCAATTAAGACGTGTTAAGTGTGATTCTATAAATTACATTTGATAAGCGAAAGGAAAACACTACTTACCCTTTCTGTTCGCAAGGAATTCCTTTGCTAACGAGTGTGCGCTTTAGTTCGTTCAACACATGATCAGGATTGTTACTCAATGTTGTGGAAACATTACATAAGCCCTAAAATAAAGAAATAACTGTGTAAGTAGATAGAAATTTGGCAAAGTATCTGCATACACAGAGCTACGAGAGTCATACCAAAAGTTTCCTGTATTGCCCGTTGTATTTATTGAAGAACGTTGTGACTTAGTGCACACACACAATCACTTTTGCCATTATAAATGTTTTTTTCTCGAGTCTCTGCGACTTCTAGTGCAATTATGCCAGCCTAAGGAAGTGGGCGTACGTTGCTATATCGAAGCAATAGCGGAAAACTCATAATATTTTATGCTGAAAGGTTACTCCGCAAAGACACAAAGACTTCCATACAACATGTGCAGAATCTGCTCCAGTGTGTATGAGGCTGTGCACTATCGTGTAAGTTCATTTAAATGCGGTAGGGAGAGACAATAGACGATCCACGTTCTCGAAGTCCGCTTCATGCGACCACCCATGAGAGAAGAGAACTGGTGGATGTACAGAACTATACTACACTGCAAAAACTGTACCAATGAATCGTACCTGTAGCCCCTAGTTTTCAGAGGCAGTGACGGGCACAGGGATGCATATTGTACCATCATTTTTGTTGCTATTAATTTTAATTTGTTCCTTCCCAAGAACTGGGAGACAAAGAATCGACTCTCGAAACCCAACCCAGGATTCGCCACTGTCTCTCAAGTATTGTGGATACAAACCTGGCATTTTGTACCCACAAGTCAATTGAATGTACCGCCGAGAATTGTAGGTACACAACGTATCCATGATATGTATCCATAAACTAATAATGGGTACAGCAGACATTGTAAAAAAAAAGTATTGTGGGTACAGTGAAGTCGTACCCAAGAGAATACCAATTATATTAATAGAAGGGAAATGGTACTCATAAAAACATCGACCGTTAGAGAGCGTATCTGATGAAGCGAAGTCGTTAGTTAGTTTGTGCAACTGGTACTCGTGTTTCGTTTTTTAATTACAACGTATTGCTTTGCTCAGCAATTATTTTAATTTTCTCTTATAAAGCAAAGCTTTGACATAGAAACTATCAATTTTCTGAACAAGACGATGAAAAGGAATAATCCACGCGCAAATGACATCTGCACACGTGGAGTGTCAATACAACTTAGAAACCACTGCTTGCAAGCTTCGACCGTGGCTAAGTTGTCAAGACCTTGGCTTGTTGAGTGAAAGAACCAGGGTTCAAATCTAGGCGGGGATCAAGTGATTTTTTTTGCTTTTTTCCCTTCTCAAAATACATTTCTATCTGTTCATATTTATTATAAATAATTGCTTTCTTGCATTTTTCGTAGGCGATCATGGGTTAGTAGAGGTTAGGTGCGGTCATGTATCTTTACAGTTTCGTTTCTTCTTTCGATAGTTTGGATTACTGGTGCGACTGTGACGTTAAAATTAGGAGGTTTTGTTCCTCATTTGTACCCAAGAAATCAAAGCCACGTGGTAGCTTCTAACTCTTGGGTATTAAGTATCTGTAACAATTAATGGGTACAAAACGCCCGTTTTATACCTTTAAATAGTGGGTACTGTATTTAGAGTGTAGTTGAACAATGTATATTTCACAGATGCTGACACAATGAACGTTAATGACATGTCAGTAGATCGCATTTGGGTACATGAATTAAACATGAAAAAATCTCACTCGTTGGGTGACATTTAATCATGGAAGGAACCAAGAAGTCAATAGTGGGAATTTCCACTGAGTTGTTACGGTGTTATAAGTCCGATCCTGAAGTTACTCTCGCCCCCACATCACTTTGCTCCGAAGAAATTCAAGGGCGGGTGCTTGAAAAGTGGTGGATATTATTTTCTGGGATTTAGAGTTTTATTCAATTTATTTATCATCATCATCATCATTTTGGTAGATGTAAACAAATCAACGCAGACCACCACAGCTCATCCCTGAAGAAGCTACGGCAGGCGATCAAGGACAAACAACGTAAGAACTTATCAAAAGAATAATTTTCATGCAGGATAACGCACCGATCACACTCGCAATTATCACAGCAAGTAGCAACCAAGTGTGGCTTTGAAGTGCTTCCTTATCCCGCGTACTTGCGTGTTGTGTCACGCAGTGATTTTTATTTATTTTCCAAGTTGAAATCTGCCCTCACTAGACGCTATTCGACGGCCCCTGTATGCTATTGCAAACCTCCAGAAAATATATTTTGATTGGCCTGCAAATGGTTAGAGAAAGTGTATAGATACCCAAGAGGCCTACGTTGAAAAATAATACGTCTTTGTCTTGTCATGTGAAAATAAAGCAATGATCAGAGGACATTTTTGGTATAACCCTCGTATGTACATACAATATACGTACATTCGAAACTACTTAAAACAGGATAAACTTAATCATTATGGAACAGATTTGCTACACTAATTACAATATATTTATTGGAACAGTCTACAAGGTGTGGCACTTTGAAATCGAGACTGATTATTTTTCTGTGTAAGTTACCTCACTGTACAACTGTTCTGTAGTGCAAACAAGTGAGCGATATCTCAAGCACTGTCAGTGTAAAACTCAGTGTAGAGCGTGAGTCAACTGAAGATTACAAGCATTTGTGTGAAGAAAGGACGGTGAGAACACCGGAATTTGTTGAGAAATTGAGGAGAATCATTACTGAAAACCGAAATTCTGCGCTTCGAATGTTTGCTGAAGAGTTAAAGGTGAACAAGGAAACTGTGAGGCAAGTACTGAAACGTTTGATGCAAAGAAAACCACGTGCGAGAC
This sequence comes from Lepisma saccharinum, assembly GCA_022664845.1. NCBI lineage: Eukaryota > Metazoa > Arthropoda > Insecta > Zygentoma > Lepismatidae > Lepisma > Lepisma saccharinum. The sequence goes on along the minus strand of JAGDQP010007692.1, from coordinate 45,056 downwards.
CCAACTATCGAGATGATGACAGGTGGTGTCTGCTTCATAATAATACCCACCATCACAAAGCTTTGATTGTAAAGGACTTCTTGGTTCGAAATGCAATCTCAGTGTTGGCACAACCTCCCTATTCACTGGATCTGGTCCCCGTGCGATTATTTTCTACTTGCTAAACTGAAATCTGCACTCAAATGTTAGTAGTTTGATGACGTAACGACCATCAAGAGGGCTACGACAAGGATTTTAAGCAGCATTACACAAAATTACTTCCAGAAACCCTTCCATGCACTGGTAGGCTGGGTGTAACGGTGTGTGGAAGCAGGAGGATCCTACTTTGAATGATCCAAGGTACGATGCTTTCTATGAACATTTGGTTATTTTTTTACAGCACCAGTCTCGATTTCTAATTGCCGCACTGTGTATATAACAATATACACTGTGTATATAGCAATCCTACCGCAATAATTGGATACCTCACCATTAGCCTTAATATGAGAGCTCCTTCCCTCAATACTTCATAAGCCCACCTCGTACTGTTATTACTTATGAATTATGACAAGAATTATCTGAGGTAAGCTTTCAACAATATGTTAAAAGCGTTAATGTGTTATTCCAGCATTCTCCTGGTGGAAAATCTGTCAGGATAGCAGCTGTGAGTAGAACTTATTTGGAAGTATAGTTCATTCTCTCAAATCGTGAAGACTTGTGATCGTGATAAGAAAGATAGCAGATATGTATGAGTAATTCTCTTAAAATCATATTTCTCTAACAGCTACCTTGTTATTGGAAATGAGAATACACATTCTATTTTGAGACGTGTGTCTGTTCAAATTCTTTTTCTATCAATTACCGAAGAATGCATAATTACATCATTGCAATATTTATGCCACGAATTAAATCTTCCCAGGTAATTTTGCCTCCTCGGCGAAGATTTCGCATTCGGTCAAGATATGACATTTGACAACACTGCTCATCAATCCCTAAGAAACTAGCTAGTTATTTTGAAAATGTATCTGTTCACATATAACGTGCCCACTGCTCGCAGCGCCAATAGCAACTACGGGGCCGCCCCGATGGTGAATAGCCGCAAAACTACTATAATAGGTTGATGAGAGGTGGATTTACAACAAGTTAGCCTGACTCAATGGTCTGCTGCTCCCTCCTGTATGGATGATGCTCCCTATAACGTCCGTTGGAAGCTAGGGTGGCGACCTTCCATTGAAAGTGAGGGCATTTAACATGGACCGACGACGACTTCCAGTTGAATGAGGGGCGTTGATACAAAGCCTGCAGCAACGAAAGAGACCACTAAAAGAGGAAAAAACACCCGAAAGGGGATCGTTCCAAGGACCTTTTGATTGCTAAGCCAACGATCTATCACCATCTTTCACTATTCTCGATTTAGAGGTAAATGTTTCGGATAGAAACCCTAGAATGCCTCAGATCCTTGCTTTTTAGTGTCCTTACTAATTGCATGTGGAGACCTCGGTAGAAGTTGGAGAGAGGTCACTCAGTAGGGCGGGACATTCGGGGGCCCTGCTTATTCCCCCCTTTTCTATTCTATTCTAAAGGGGAGACCAGTTTCCTCTCCAGCCTCTCAGGAAGAGATACAACTCCATTCGTATAGACAGACAACTACAGCGAGAGGACAGTAGTGACAGTACTCCAAGGGACCTCTTCGGCAGGAGAAGAGATCAGCGCACGGACCAGGAGATATTCTAACGAAAGAATACCTCCCGCTGGGGTGACCTCTCACCAAGAGACTACTCCAGGCCTCTCAGAATAGCGAAACGTAATGGCATCAATCAAAAAATACCAACGATTCAATTCTTCGTACGCATTCATTACGATCTAAACTGATCTGAACGTTCTCTATGGGTTATTCAGTCAGGTACAACATACTTCTACATACACTGATCTTTTACACTTAATAACTTGCACATAAAAAGCAGTCTCTTCACAAACTGTCTTTGATCATTATCCCACGTTACTTCCACTAAAAGATTATTATTATTATTTAAATTATTTAAAGATTATTATTTAAATCCACGTACGTAAATGACGTGGACAACAACATATGTAAGTTGGCGATGTCGCGCGCAATCTCCTGGGCACACCCATGAGAACTATAGATAACACTGCATCAGAGCCTGACCCGGTGGCCGCGACAACATTCTTTTTATACATCTCTAGTCCTCACGTTTCCAACAAATGGACTTCCAAGTCAACATTGCAAACTGACATTATTTAACCTTTCTGACAGTTTTAGCTTAAGAAAACTCTTCATGGCAAACTTCTTTTTGGCTAATTGTTTCGTAAACACATTGAACTGGTAGCTCGTTTCACTTCTCAAACATTAGTGCAGTTAATCCCACTCTATTTACATGTCACAACAATTTTATTTCAATACGTAAGTTGTTACTGGCAGTATCAGCCAACAAAATCTACATGAACATCATTCAAAGTAGCAATTCTAACTAAAGCTAGTATTTGCCTATTTTGCTCCTGTGAACTAAATTGTAGGCTTTTAGGGGATATGTTCTGATCATGTGAAATACATACAAATTACCGAGTTTTATAGCGCTTATAAATGCCTATTTTGGGTTTAAGGTTGGATTTCGAGCTTTCCATTCTATTTCTACCATTTTCCCGAAAACGTATTTTGCTATTATAAGTGCTGCGCCTCTTAAAAAATAATAATAATAAAAAAAATGTAATGATATTTTTACATATTCGTACTAAAAGTTAAAAAAAAAGTTTATGCATGGCTGAAAAGAAAAGAATGGGGCGCGTTCTCATATAGTCACTTTATAAATTATTGAATTGGCGCCCATGTGTTTTTCATTCTAGTCATGTATAAATTATTTTTTACTTTTAGTACGAATTAAGAAAAGTGTGTATAAAAAGTATTTTATATTTTTTCAAGTTATATCGGTGTTCGGATACTTTTTCACTAGCTAATATTTTGCGACCCAAATCCTAGTGTTTTGCAACCAGTCAAATGTTACCTTGTTGCAGGCTAGCATTTATTATTAAAGAAGTCCATATTAAAAATATATAAATGTATGAAAGTAACAATGGAATATTGTATTATCACCCGAGTTACGTCGCTGTGCAAAATTTCATCATTGTATGACATCAGGAAATGAGTTAAATTAACGTTGCAAGAGGACACCAAAAACCATTGTGAACTAAAGAAAAGTCTGTAAAACTGATACGCGTACCGTAAGATTCGAGTAAATACGGCACGCAAGCCTGCAAGATTTTAATGGTTGGCAGCAGTCCAAGGACGGAAGAGTTTATTTTCTAGGACGGGAAAATTAAATTGACCGGATTTCTATTCTGGGGTTGGTCAGTGAGATTACTTTTATGCCCTTGCGCTTTACGCTCATAGAAGAACGCAGACTGAACACTTTACCCTTTTTATGCTCTGGCGCTTTACGCTTCTACCCCTTCGGCTCTAAAGACATGTCGCAGGAGCAACTCAGCAAAAACAAGAAGGTAATTTGTGTTGCAATTGCAAGTAAGTTTTGTGCATGCTATAGGGCAACGTCTGAGCAACTGGATTAAGAACGCTTGGCAACACTCTGGCTGAAAAACACAACATTATATTTACGAGCCACATCGTATAAAAGAAGAAAAAGTAAAGAAGACTAAAATAGAAGTTGGGTTGTCAGTGCATTTTAAGCGTGCGGTACGATGTTTCTGAGCAACGCCTGGAAACATCTGACTTCTTTGGCTGAAATGTTTTTTTTTTTTTTTTTTTTTGCTTAAGCGCATTCTTTCAGTATGCGACAGAAGATTTTATGGTTAAGATAAAATGAATTTTATGGGCGGTAACAGCACTATGCAGATTTTATGGGTCAGGCCGACCTTTCCCGACTACTAGATGGTCGGGCCGTCGTCGGGGTCTGCATTTGGCTTGCTGGGAGAAGTCTACTAATAAGTGGTCATTTGGATATATTTCCTGGCGTTCATCAGAATCGTGAACATCAGTTGTTTGCTTCGCTGGAAAGGAGACGCAGGGTTCAATAGTGTAAATGGAATTGCTTTCCTACAAGGACTTTTTAAGGCCCTTCTAGCAGCATCTCCCACATGCAAATTCTTGCCACGTATAAAAAATCATATTCCAACTGTGTAGAGCAATGTTACTAGATTTCTAAAAAGAAGGTTCTCTCCAGACTATGAGAAAATTCCCGTCTAGACAAAAATTACTTCCCCTTTACCAAATCTCAGAACGTTTAAAAATTTTAATTTGAGGCGACTTCTCTGGTAATGTTAGGTTTTTCATTAACTCATTTTCACTTATTTATATGTCGTCGGTAGGGCACCCTCATGTTGCCCCTCTGCCCCCGCCACGCGGTGTCTTGTGGCATTTTAGTTAGGTTCTTGGCACGAATCCCCCCCCCCCAAAAAAAAAATTGTTGTTGTTTAATATTGAGGCAAGGATAAACGGTGATTCAAACTTCGGCAAAGTGACGCCGGTTTTCCATGAAAGGTTACGTGCTTTCCTTGCGATTTAGCTGAGTAGCCAATTGAAACACGTATTTAAATTGGCTACTCAATCGTAAACAATGCACGCGGCTAGCGCGTTCATGAAAAGCTAGCCTGATATTTTGTCAGCTTTCTGTAGGAGATGTAAGTACTGGGGATGGTCACAATCTTTCGAAAACGAAAAAGACGATGCGATTTTTTTTTCGAAAAACGAAAAATTGTTCGATGGACAAAAAAAAACTTCGAAAGAAGAAAAACGAAAAATTTCGAAATGTAGAAAAATCGAAAGACGAAAAAGTAAAATAACTTTTGATGAAAAATAAAAAATCCACGAATATTTATTTTAATACAGTTAATGTAACACACGGTACTTTGATATAACTAATGTCTCTCTGTAGTTATAAAATTAGCTCTACTTCTATGTAGGCTGAAGCTGAATGAATGTCAGCAGTTTTTGCTTATTATTTTAACAGCCAGTCGCAGTAGCCGCATTGGGTATTAATTAATGTTACAGTTTTGTCTTATACACGTGCTGTTTTAAGAAATATGAAAGGATTGAATTTAGGGAAAGTCCCGACTTACGTTCAATATGTACGTACATTGGTTACGGCGTAAGAGAATTCGGATATTCCCCGAAATCTGTTTGTCTCAATGTGATTGTGAACTCGGTTTCGTGCAACCTACATCGTTCTCATTTACCGCTGAACATGGGCAAGTCAAACATATGGGAACACTTTACTCGCGACAAAGGCAGTTCAAAGTGCAATTACTGCGACACAGTAATGCACAATAGAGGTACAACGACTGGTTTGTGGTACCATTTAACGGTGTAGATAACCTCCGCCATCTTGGTACGCACTTTCCATTGATTTACATGAGAATTGTTTTACTCGTCTTATACATTTCAGGGGCATACTTTTAACTTGTTTTCGCCCAATTTATCGTCATGTTCTCTTTTACTCATGCTATTCCATAGAAATGCAATATTTTACACATGAACAGTATAATTTCCCGTTAACATATTGTGATTTATGTAACAAACTATTAATAATACATTATACTTATATATTTGAAGGAACTTCACAAACCAAAAGTATACAAGAGTCAAAATAACCACAAAGACAAATTTCGTGAAAGAGGAACTTTAATATTCTGCTTCTGAGAGACATAAGACGAGTAAAATAATTTCCGTGTAAATAAATCAATGGAAAGGTCATACCAAGATGGCGGGGGTGATCTACATCGTTAAGACACGCCACATAAATATTATCACGACAGTAAGTATTACAAGATGTTATTGAAGAAAATCTACATATAGTGCAGCCAAAGAAACAAAGCTAGGAGATAAAATGTTACAGCTTGCAATAGATATATCACTGGAAGAATGGTTTGTTTGTTTATTTTTTCTAGAACTTATGAATTTGTTTTGTAAACTATAATTTTATTTTTACATTAACTCTTCAATACTTCTTATATAATTGACCGAGCGTTAGCGAAGGTCTTCTAGTCGAGACGTTTGGCATTTATGTTGTGTGTGTGTATCTCGCGAGTCGCGATAACGGCCGAATGTGTGAACCAAAGGCGGTTCTAGGCCGGGGCCCTCCCAGTTTTTTGCAGTGAAAATAAACTAATATCCTCAATTGTCTTGAAATATTTAGTATAATTAATATTTATTTTGCAAGAAGTTTAATGTTATCGATTCTTGAACATGAAATGAAGTGTGCCTTGATAAGCTTCTTCTATAAACATGGGGTGGGGGAAGGAGTAACAGTGTACGTTAGAAACTGCGTTTTGTCGAGTTTAAAACGATTTTTTAATTTCTTAGAACAAGTTTCAAGTAGTTATTTTATTGTTTTTTGGTTATATAACACATTATTTTTGTTTTTAAAACCTTTTAGAAGTCTTCACTATCAACAACGTTGTAACAAAGGGAAGACCACATCATCTAAAAATTTAATTTATTGCTTATAGGCAATGCGGTGTTATTTCGAAATTATACCACCAGTAGCTTATACCGAAAACGACAGAACGCTAATCGTTGTCCGACTTACTTCTTACTATAAAAATAATATAGGAAATTCTAGTCCGACCTACAAATAAAAAGTAGAAATCTTTGTTGCTGTTTTTTTTCAATCATCTTATTTAGGTTTAAATTGGTGTTGAATTATACAATATATCCAGTGTGGTATTTATAGATTTTTAAGTGTGTGTGTGTGTGTGTGTAGAGGGAGGTACTCTTAATGCCGTTTTATGTAGTGTAAAATCCAATCAAGTCATTTTATCCAGTGTAAATTTGGTAGTTAAATATAAATTTCCCTATGTAAATTCCATAAATTCCATGCACTGATGAAACATATTAAAATGTTCACTTCTTTGCTTCAACTAATTATTGTTTTGTTACACTGAAAAAGGTTTCAAACGTACATATTTCCTTCATAGATATACCTAAGAATTAATAAGCAATATTAAAAAATGACTAATGTGTATCACACCCACCCATACAAACAAACAAACATTTGTTGGGTCATCGTCTGAGAAGAGCTTGTACTGAAAAACACATTGGAACGAATGGTGGGAAGGTAAAAGAGGAAGAAAGAAAGTATTTGTAGATTATGGACAGCATCAAAATAGAAACACTTTATATATACATCGCCGGCTACGATCTCTTAGCGCCTTCCCACTTAGTGCTCGTAGCATGTATTGCAGCGAACAAGTTTAGTAGATCTTTTCCCCGCTGTGGCGCTACTTACAGGCAATGGTCACTTTGACAGAAAATAACTATCAGCATGTAACTGAATGTAACTTTAACAAGTTTACTGTACTGTGGTATAAAAAAAATCATATGAGTCGTTCACGTGCGACATGTGTAGGCAACAGTTTCACAAAATTCCTTTCGTTTTATAATGATATTATGATGATTAATTTTCCGAAAATGTTGAATTCTTACAGAACAATGCTTAAGAAACGAAGATTTATGGCAAGAAATAAAAAAATCCCATAGAGAATACTATTCATTAAGTTGCTGATAAAAATTGTGTGAAATTAGTATGCCGCTGAAATATATGAAATATAACATTTTTTTAGTACACTACACCATATTCAACCAAGAAAGCTTATTTGGCATAAACAACTTATAGCCTCAGTACTTTACAGCAATCACGATGCCTATATCTTCGCAATATACTTATTATGTATTTCTTTCTCACATATAGAATGAAATTAGCGTCTATTGCTTTTCTGGGAATTTGAAGTTCGAAAGAGTTCAAGGTACAAATTATGTTTCATGCCATACTCATCCAAAATAAATGCGACAACTCTTATGAGCTTGATATAGAAACGAAATGCGTCAAGTGTTACCTATGTGCTATTCCTCGAAAGAACTAGCATAGATAAAGCATTTTGTAAAGAAAGCGCATGACTTTCTGGCCAACTACGTTTGGGGAACTTTTCTATTGCATTGCTTCCTTTTTTACAATTCCCTCATATTTGCAGTATCCTACTTTGGAAAACTATACATTGTAACTGAGTATTGCGAAGTCATTATTCCCCGCTCAGCAGAGAAATATTTAATAAATATTTAATCTGCCAAATAAGGAAACATCATATTTTCTGTATCACATATAATTTCTCAAATATACTGTTAAAATATTTGACAATAGTTTAAAACCATGAAAAAGTCCATAATACTAATATTTCCCACACATTTTATAAGCTTCTTTTATCTAATATAACCCACAAAAATATTTTTATATATTTATGTAGTGCTTTCTTATATTTTGGAAATGTTAGAAGGTTTTCGTTGCATTAAAACAATGGAAATCTTATAACTTGAGAATATTTCCAAACATCTTAAAATCATATGTGAACATCAATATTATTATTCTACAGTATTCATATAGGTCTATTTTAAAAATATGTCCTGTCAAAAACTTCAGTCGGGCCCCCGACTTCTTCAGATGTAATATTGTAGCATTCCCCAGCACTTTAACCCAGGCACCGTCGCTGTTTATAATTTAAAAATACATATATAAATTAAAAACGGGTTACACAGCGATAAAACGCTGAGTTAGGACTGAAAATTTGGTCCATATTGGATTAGACTGGAAGTGGACGATAGAGTTTTAAGTGTTCACTTTGACTGACATTGATTAAACACTCCAGTGTGGCTAAATATAGAACTCATTGGATAATGCGGTCATGGGACACGAGAAAATCAGTGGTACCTGAATAATGTTGAATACAGTTTCCGCTTTTAAAAAAGGAACTTGCTAGTCCAACATTGTGAGATGTGATATGCCCGTACGAAAGAATTGTTTTGTAAATATTTTGTGAAAAGTGTTCCCGCCATATAGGAAAACAGGTACGTGAGGTACCAGGAAAATCACACGAAGTGACAGGAAATTTTCTCCCCCTTTCCTCCCCTACAAATAAACCCTTGAAAGCCACTATCAAGTAATTGATACGTTAGTAAAGGATTACTTTTACAGCTAATTATTTGTAGAGTTCCTTGTGAATATGTTGATTTTCATTTTATTTGAGTAAATTGAGGTTAAGAAACAATTCCATTTTTTTGTGGGATAGTTAGCAAAATACAAATTCGTTGTTCTGTTCATGTCTATAACATTTTCCAGCTTTACAACTCTGTTTACAGCCAAGAAACCAGGTGACTGCTTCGTAGGTTGTATTGCCTGTAAGCAGCGCCACAGCGGCCACCAAGAGAACTAGGTCGTGTACGCACATTTGAACCGTATGGGAAGGCGCTAGGAGATCGTAGCCGGCGATGATATACTGTATATATGCAACGTTGAGAGCTGGCCCCCGTTTTTTTCCTCTAGAACCGCCACTGGCGCGAACCGATCCGAATGAAACTTTCATAGATTGTTTATTGGTGAAAATGACAGGTCAAGTCCGTTGGGGAAGAAAATTGGACCAGCGGGAGGGGGTGAAACCCTCCCTTAAAAGAGCAAAAATGTGGAAAAATGAAGAAAACTACAATGAAAAATGAATTTAATGGACTCTTTCTGTTACAAGAGCTTTTTGAGCTTTTTATGAATGTGCAAACATACTTCGGAGATTTCGGGCTATTGGTTCCCAGAGAGTGGGGGATAAATCGGACAAGGGTGTAACCAGAAAATGAAAAAGGGGGTGTTCTAAAAATGCATACTGGCGAATCCGAATGAAACTGACAGGTTTATTGCGAGGTCTACTGTTCGAAGAACCTTAAGGTTAATGTAAAGCAACGATCTCGAACAAAAGATAGCAGGACTACCTCCGTAAAAAAAACCTTGTAAACTTTATTTTTATACGGGCCAGTCTAGTAACTTTGAACTTCGGCCCGTCACGATTCGCCCATTGGCTGTTAAAATCCACACCCATCCGGGACCTTCGAGCCGATGGCCTACCGCCGCAGACCGCTCGCCCACCCGGCCGGCACTACCTCCGTATATGTCTAATGTATTTTTATCGTTGCATGAAATTTCAATGCTGCTTCCACAAATTCAAGCCTAGAGAGTTCTAACTTTGAGGGAACAAAGTTCATAACCAATTCAAGTGTTCTATCAATGCCGATTTTTTAATTTTATTTTTTCTTCGTTGTTGAAATCGCTTGATTGTTGTTGTGAATATCAAAACGTTTAACAATGAAGCTCTTTCAACAACAACAAAATAATAATAAATAAATCGGTATTGATCGAACTCTTGAATTGGTTATGAACTTTCTTCCCAGAAAGTTAGAACTCTCTAGGCTTGAATTTGTAGTAGCAGCACTGACATTTCATGCAACGACAAAAATACTTAGGCATATACGGAGCTAGTGCTGTCATCTTTTGTTGGAGATCGTTGCTTTACATTAACCTTAATACTAGTAATTGACCGAGCGAAGTGAGGCTCGGCATTTGTGTTGTCTGTGTGTGTGTCTCACGATAACTGCCGAACGTGTGAACCGATTCGGATGAAACTTTCACAGATTGTTAATTGGTTCAAATTACAAGTCAAGTTCGTTTGGAAAGAAAATCGGACAAGGGGAGCCCCCTAAAAGGGCAAATGTAGAAAAAAAAAACCAAGAAAACTATTATTATATAAAAACGAATTTAATGGACTGTTTTCTATTATAACTTATAAGAGCTTTATAATAGAAATGGCCACAATTTTTCCAAAACGGTTTTTTTTTTCGAAAACGAAAAAGACGATGCATTTTTTTTTCGGAAAACGATTTTTTTTCTTTCGAAAAACAAACTCTACTTTCCAAAATCGAAAAACACTTTTTTCGAAAATGGCCATCACTCTTCAGTTTTGTACACAAAAATTCACACAAGTTTCAACGTATGCTAGGACCCAATTGTACACTGTTTAGTATATTTTATTTATTTTTCTTGTAGTATGATTTAATATTCAGAAGCACAGACCATATTTGGAGCGGGTAGAGTGGCGGGTTTGTACATGAATAGCCAGAATTAAGAAGAATTACGAAAAAAGGAGGGGATAAATGCACAACAATGGTATTAACACATTGATTGTTTACAATTAATTTAACTACACTTAATAGATAATTTTATAATATCGTAATTTATATTATTATTAAGTAAAAAATACTTCATAAATTATTATTAATAATAATAACGAATTCAAAAATTGTATTTTAGTCACTTTTCATTTTTACTTGTTTAGTTAATTCAAAGCAAATTTGTTGGGCAGAGTACATAAGTAGGAATTACATATATTTATTGTTTCTAAATCAGAGTCAAAATTTGAGAAAATGAAAAATATGAAAAATGAAAATGACAACCTATTTCGACTATATTTAGTGCCTTTTTGCCTGCCTATTTCGCATTTTTCAGTGCTTATAAATCCTAGCTTTAATTATAACTAATCACTAAATTGACAATCGTAACGAAAATTATATTATCCATACCATTTTAACCTTGACACGATAGCTGATAAGTAGCAATGGCAGATACTAAAGGATTCAACTTTTAGTTATCTTTTGCATCTGTCCAAAGAAACTCCAGGTGTAACAGGTTCTTTCATCATATCAGCAGCAAAGGCATAGCTTCAGTAATTAGTTTAGAAAGTTTCTGTTCGCGAACTTAATAAATAGCAAAATTTAAACAACACAGTTCCCTTCAAAATAAAAACGCGTATTCTTTGAAAATTAATTCGCTTGATTTTAAGGATGCACTTGGAAAGATTGGTTTTCTTATTATTTTTTTTCTTTAAGGCTTTACAGAACGACTTTTAGAAAAATAAGTTTCGATATTTATTTTTAAGAATTGGTAATTTTAGAATGAGTACACAACTTCATTTAATTTCAATCTGTATTGTGCGACTGATTCCAAGGCTTCAAAACGACTACAGTAGAAGTCGGTACTGTCCAAACTATAAGTTATCGAATCTTTTCCCTTGCATTTTTCTTTTAACCGTTTAACCAAACACCTATCTAAATGAGTTTTATTTCGAGCGCTCATTCAAATTCAGAACAGTCTAATTTGTATGTATTTCGTTTCATAAGAGAAGGTTTCAAAATAAGAGTTAATGACATACAAGGACAGGTCCCGGTCTGGAAAGTGTCGTTTGGGAACAGACTTCGTGTGGTGGTAGTTTATCCTTCAGATGTAAATATATTAAAATACTAGGCCGCACTATTTGGCCAGTTTCGAAATAAGGGGTTAAAGTTTGCATACAGACTCGCATACCTTAAAATGTTCCTCACTGTCAGTTAGCCACAATGTCTGAGGCGGTAGCATGCTCCCTTCACGAACCAGAGGTTGCAGGTTCGAGACCAAGTACAGGCAAATTTCTTTCTTGTCACCAGAGAGAATATTTTACGAATTGTAATAAAAAATAAAAATTAAGGAAAAGTATAATCCTGAAAAAAAAAAATGAATTCGAAAAAGCTAGTGCTGTTACGTTAACGATGTGCGGAAAAACAACTTTTCCTAGACACGAGTTCAATAGGGATATGGAGCTGACCCGACAATGAGTGAGAACAGTTGTCCCCTAATTAAGAGACAAAAAATACGTTTTTTGAATGGACGTTTTCTTCATAAAAGTCAATATTTCTGGAAAAAGAAATGGAAACTGGCTTTTTTGTTTTTCAAAATTTCTGTATTTCACTTGCCAATAGTGCTTTCTTATACTACATTTTACGACTAAAGCAACTTGGTAACGTACATACGACACATACCCGACAGGTACGAAGCATTTTCCACATTCAAGTTAATTCATTCATTCTTGTTGCGCAATTGCACTATCTTCTTCACCAGGCACGCTTGAGTTGCAAACTGATCAGGTATCAGGAGGTGGTATGTCGGTCGTGTACAAAGAGTTTACAAGACGCAGTTTCTCTGTCTTCAGATTATAGTATAGACTTCAGATCGTCGAGTCTTTACACACTCGGCGATGAAATAAAAACAGTAAATAAATAAATAAAAAGACAGAAAGAAAGGATAAGAGTGAATGCACAGCTCTTTTTAAATATTCTGATAAGTTATCCTTGTATATTTTATAGTTATTATTATCAGTAGTAGTATCATTAGCGATGTATGTCCATATGTATTATCAGCCATAAATTGTAAACAGGCTTATGTTTTCTATTAATTGTTAACATGTGTGTGTGTGTGCATTGTGTCTGTTCATACGTGTGTTTTTTTTCTTTGTGTAATTATGTGTACTAATTTAGTGTTAATTCTTTTTCATAATTATTATCCAATTATACCAGTATAAATGTTGATAGCTTATTTAGTTTGTATGTATATGGTTGAGGGGAAGAGAAGGCATTTGTGGCCTTAACTTCGCCATGGAAAATAAGTCAATAAATAAATAAATAAAATAATAATAAATAGTAACTATTTTTGTTAATATCTGTCGATTGTATGACAGTCTAGGGTTGCCAGACATACAGAATTTTACTATAATATTTCTCTTTCACGCAAAAAGCCTTCGTAAGAATGATGATAGCATTGTTAAGGCGATGCTGGATAAATGAACACATGTACTACAAATTTTCAGTAAAGGTAACTCTGACATTGTAATAGGTAGGTCAAATGTAATACTGGGTGGGTACATTCTAGTATTGTTTGATACGTCACACGACCCACTTGCTATTTGAAAAATAATTGATTTCCATCCAATATGGCGGCCACGTTGATCATCTACTCTAAATTTCTTCCCTTTCCCACCATCTACATTTGTGAACTACGATGCTTCATTTCCTTGACGGTTTGTGAATTATAAGCTGTACTGCGACAGTATAGTGTGTATCTTCCTACTATACATGCATGCAATTTGTGACAAGATGTTACGTGATGCGACATACAATCTGTGACAAAATGGTACGCGATGAGACTTTTTAAATATCATTTTCGACTTCAGCACATGGAAATACATTGAGGACACCTGAAATTAAGCAAAATAATTGTTTCATTGTTGACTAGTGTTATTACATTAACTACTAAATTTTAGGTTATCTTTGACTCTCGGAAACTTATTACTTTTTTTCTCCACAGGCCAGTACTAAATGTATTCTCGTGGAAAGGAGAGAGAAACATTTTTTTAAAAAGTCATTTAAGTCAAAATTTCAAAAAAGCAAAAAATTTCCAATCAGGAAAGCTGTGGAAAAGAACTTAATTATCATTATTATTTTTTTCGAGCACTTGCATCTATACTTGTAAAACAAAATATTTTCTTTGTTGGTATATAGCACAAAAAAATAACATTTTTCGTACGAACATATCTACAAATAGGCTATATAACTTCGGAACTATGTTACAACTCTGCAAAGTTCCTTGAACCCCTTTTTTTCGGCCACAAATGGTTCACGTACCACCAAAGATTCGAAGCAAAATGTTTCACAATTATAGTTTTTCTTCGTTTTTATTCTTTGTTTTACTATACTATATGATAGACACATTCTGCTCACACAAAAAAATTGAGAAAACCTGGATGAACCGGGACTCGAACGTGCAATCTAGCACGTGAAATCAACACGCCATCGCTTTCACCGACTGACGGCGCAGAATATTTTAAGTAGATAGGATAGTGTGCAAACTTTGAGCCCAGTTCTTTCGAAACTGGCTAAATAGTGCGTAGTATTTTAGTATCTTGGCACTTGAAGGGTAAACTGTCATCACATTAAGTCTGATCCAAAACTTCAATTCCCACGGCGGGATTCATTTTGTTAGACACATCCCAGAACAGTATCTTGGGACATTTTACGTGTGAATGCCCTTTTGTCATTAGCAGAAAATTAAAAGTAATTCCCTCCTAGATTTGTCGCCGCCAAAGACAAATTCCCGTTCTTGCTGCAATAACAGTTAGGATTCCTTTGATCTTTACTTTTTTAAAGTAATGAAATAATTTTGATGATTTTCTTTTTTAGTTGAATATGCTCAACAGAAGTACTTTAAGAACTTCTTCAAAACACTTTAGTGTTTGCACTCAAGGTTGGAGACGAAGTAATTGCACTGATAATACAAATCGGTTACGCCTAGTGTTTTCACAGAAGGTAAAACGGCGTTACCAAAGAATTAAAAGGTAGGTCGTTCTGGTTAAATATGAAAGAAAAAAGTAGGAGTTCAACAAGCAAGAAAAATAAAATTATTCCAATGAAAAAGAAAATATATTCTTTTTCATTACTGTAAGAAATTTACTGTAACAATCCTACTGTACAATTACACATCGTTATCTTGGCTATTTCTTTAAATGGTTGCTCAAACCTACATACAACCTCGCCTTAAATGTGACGTTGTATTAAGACAATGAGATTAACGGTTCGTAAGAACCAAAATTTCACGGATCCTTGTTGAAATAAAAGGTTGATGAATGATGAGGTTGTTGATGTTTCTTATCTCTTCCTCTCTTTTTTCTCCTTACTTAAAGCTAAATGTTAAAATTTACTACAAAAGCAAGTCACGTTTTTTTATATATATTTTGGGGCACAGTGATGGAACTAACTGGACAGTTTCCACGAATGTTTCAATTACAGCTAATCATCGCCCAACATATAAAACAAATTTTAGTTAGTAATTTTAAATTCTAATTTTTTAAAAGAACTTGTAAGAACTTAGGTTGGAGGAACTGGACAGTACTAGAGTAATTTTAATGAAATTGAATAATAATTCATTGAATAGTCCACACAGATTTTCCCTACTTGCGAACATGTCAAAAACGTGCATGTATTACATTTCCCATTAAACTTACGGAGATATGCTCTACCATTACGACCAATGATTGTTCACTCTCATAAAATTATAGGGTCGCGGTGGCTAAATGGTATAGCTCTCACCTCTGGTGCTAGGGAGCGTGGGTTCGATTCCTACTCATGCTGAGTGTGTGAGCTTTGTGGTGGACAAACCCAGTGTGCATGGGTTTTCTCCAGGTACTCCAGTTTCCTTCCACCAATTTATCCCATCGTCATTCATCTGGCTTGAGCCAAAGTTGCCTAAAGGCTTTACAAATTCAATTTAAAAATCATAAAATTATAGTTTCTTTCTCGTAAATTTATTTCTTGCTTGTAAAAACTGACCCAGTTTTCAAGAAAGAAATATGAACATTTAGGAATTTGATGTTATGCTTTCCTCTTTTTCCCTTAACTTTTTTTTTTTCAAAATAAATGGAAGCTCTTGTTTCGCCGTGAATTGTACTGCGCTTTTGAAATATCTAAAGATCACTAGCAAGAAGACCACGAATGCAAACGAATCCGTCAATTCATAATCAGTCTAAATAAAAATTAAAAGCCATGTGGAATTCCTAAGAAAAAGGAATACAAACCTAACAATGAGAAAGGAGTAAAAGGTGTTATATTTATTTATACACTCCGATCAAAATGAAAGGAATGTACGAACACCTTACTCAAAACTTAATGTAAATTTTGTTCTGGAAAGGAATTTTATTGGAGTGTTTAACAATAGCACTTTTGGTGACGATTCAAAAACATGCTTAAGGACATTTATCGATTTCTTATACGTGTATCAAGTACCTGTAATTGAAAGAGAACGAGAGAAAATATAACATGGACAAGGTTTATTTTCCCCTTGAATAATATTATTCTTTTCTTGGATTGATGTGATAACTTTGGCAACTGGACCTCCTCAACAGAACCGAAAAAAAATGTCGCCAGTAAAAGTGTTTATTTAATGCCTGCGAAGACATGTTACGAATTTTAGCGTAGCTATGAAGTTATAGGCAAACTTTTCAATGCTACACTCAAATAGAAATACAGCAAACTACAGATTATTCATGCGTGATTTATCTAGTTCGTGGATTAATCGCGATGGGTCCCAGAAAAATGTAAAAAATTAGCGATTATGACTATTTTCAATTTGAATGCACTGCCAAATCAAGTTACACGATAATAGAACAAAATTTTCATGATAGTCTAAATTGAAGTGGATAATCTCTTGTCTACATTCGCAAATGTAAACACAAATTATAAATGTATTTTTCAACTTCAACTCACTCTTCCTTCAAGTAAGAAAACAACTGTGTGCATACTTTACATATTTTCGCTAATCAAAATAGGTGGACGGACACCGGGCTCAATGAAGATTGCACTCACACCCACCTTAACTACAAAAAAGTTAATAAAAGGGAAGAGGTATATTCTACAGCTTTAATCCTATTATTATATTTCTTTCAACGAACAAAATTTTGTTTGTGCTTCATTAATTGCATTTCAATCAATGCAGATATCGTATGGCTAACGAGTTGTTATTTCCTCTACTCTCGTTAACATGACATAATGTAAATGGAAGGCATAAACTTCTGTCATTCGCAAACCCGTATTGGAGAAAAGACTAAACATTTCTTCAGTAGAAGTTCAAACGTATCTAAAGAAAATGATATTTAAACTGAAAAGGCTCTCTGCAACAGAACTTTTGTAAGTCAGTGAGTATAAAGCAAGAATATATTAATTTACATTGTGCTATGTAATCACATTATATCAGAAAACTATATTTATTTCTATTACTGCAGCACAAACTAAAGGCTATAAGGATGAGTAATTCTTCTGGATGTGATGATGCGTACCAGAGGAACATTATTTTTGGACAAAGACAGTCAGAGTGAAGGAGGAGGAAATGGTCACTAAAGCAGCAGGAAGATGAAAACCGACCATTGCGCCTTGATTACCATCGACAGCTTTTGTGTGAGATAAAGAGTGGAATCGGATGTGGCTTCAAACCACACGATCAAACGACTAGAGGTAATTTCCGTGTGATAATCACTGATCATAACAGGGGGGAAATATGCGTATTTTCTGGGACGAGACGTTATTGCTTACCACTATCGTAACTGCTGCGGTTATTCCAAGAATAATAGAGAGCAAATAAAAACAAAGACAAGCTATTACACTGTCTTCTGCAACATGGATGCATGTTAACCCCTAGTTCTGTCCGTTCAGCTGTCAGACGATCTCTTCAAAATTAGTTTCATAAAGTTTTTCGTAAAGTTCCAATGTATTATTAACACATCATCCTCACCGTTACAATTCTTCTCTATGACGGGTTACCAGACGTCCTCTTTTTAGAGGACATGTCCTTTCTTCATCATGTCTCTTGTCCTCTCTCCTCTAAATATCTTGAAATGTCCTCCGTTCTCTAGTGACCAGGTTAAAAAGTTCCAAATTGGACATATTCGTACTCCTGTGATTCAAATTCTTAGTTTTAATTCAATGTTCGTTAACAAGATATCAAGCAAATGGTTCATCATTTGGTAACCATTTTCATTTTTAATTAAATTTTGTTACTCGATAGGAAGATACAATAAAAATGTAAAATTGTGTGTAGCTTGTCCTGTAAAAACTGAAATTTGAAAGTAAGAAATTCTTCTGTTCGTCAGTGTTTCTTTATCAGATTCTAAATGAAAGGTAGCCGTAGTTGCCTACTAATCTCAGCTTAGTTGTCCTCCATTGGAAGAAGAAGAAAAAAACGAAGTTGTCCTCCATTTTTAACTTCACTGTTCTCACTGGTAAAACATGATCTGGTAAACCTGCTATGAGGAGTACTAATAATAATGAAAGTGGACGACTTACTTTGAAATTATGACTGTTGTTAATGGTGTGAACTACCCTAGGTAAATATTGGTAGGCCGACCAAGATGCCTGCCGCAATAGATTTTATCCTTGAAGGTTGGCCACGGTGACATTGTGTCATTTGGTTCTTTCTTTCTTTCTTTCTCTCTCTCTCTCTCTCTCTCTCTCTCTGGGAGTTTAAACAAGCCTGCCTGCCCTCTTCTCTATGTACCATACAGATACTACAACGATTACACTCCGAGAACGACATTTACAAAACGCAAAAAGCTTCATGAAAGTTTGTGCATCCATTCAAAACTTATATCCGGATAAAAATAAAATATACGGATCGAATTAAGAACCACCGCCTTTTTTAAAAAACGATTAAAAAGCGAACACAGAAAATATACGAGTAAATTTAATAGTACAATCGATGCCTCATGTGGATTATTGCAACGTAGTGCTTGCCAACCTGGATGATGTACACACGTACCGGCTACAGCGCATTCAAAATGCTTCAGTGCGTTTTATATTTAATCTTAAACATTATGATCATCTAACATCTTATTTCAATAGGCTGCAATGGTTAAAAGTCTCACAACGACTGGAGTGGCATTCTTTAGTGCTTCTATTTAAAATTCTACGTGATCGGCAACCTTCCTATCTTTTGCAACGTTTTAAGTTCCTAAGCGATCATCACAACCGTGACACTAGGTCTCGCGCAAACCTATTACTTTCTATTCCTCACCATAACTCATCCTTTTATCCGAAGTCCTATACAGTTTCTGTATCCCGTAAGTGGAACGGACTGCCAATTTCCATCAGAGACTCAACTTCATTAACAAGTTTTAAATCTATGCTTTACAGCTACCTCTTACAGCAACACAACTAAGATATGTTTGAATAGTACTCTCTCAAATCGTCAACTTATATCAAATAAATACTAGTATACCTTTAGCAGTCAATGTAAATTTAATTGTAAGTCGATAATGTTAGTTTATATAAATTCTCATGGTGCTCATGGCATTGCATTTATACCTATATTTTTCGTGTATGTGTGTGTGTGTGTATGTGGTTAGTGAACTTTAGATTATCTAAGATCTGTAGTGTAGATAAGTTTTTGTTTTGTTTCCTCTCTTTTAGTTTTTGCTTTATTTTGTTTACATTTATGAATTTCGTTGTATTATAAATCTCTTCCATCTTATAGTAGTGTTTTTATGAAACTGTTAATTACTCTCTTTGTATTCATGGTTCAGTGGTAGAAAAGGCCGTAAGGGCCTTAACTTCGCCATGTAAAACAAGACGTAAATAAATAAATAAATAAATAAGAAGAGAGTGGTGATAAAATAAGTGTTAAAACTAATCGTCACGATGACGAATGACAACTTATACACTACAATACAAAGGAAAGCAGAAGTTTCCACTGACGATTAGTTTTAACATGAGAGAATAGCGCTTCAAGTGTTGTGGTTTTCGCCGATATAGGTAGAGCATTATTTATTGTAAATGATGTACTGATAAGGAAGACAAAATCAAATACAATGACGAATAAAATGAACTGCGAGTGACCAGTCCCTTTATTGAAAGTATATAGCTTGCATGCAGCATTTGCTGTCATTAAACGAGTAAGTTCCGCTTGGACGAATGCAGTCAGTAGCAAGGCCATTCGTTCAACTAGATAGCCACAGTTTAGGTATCGGTAGCTACGGAGCTTCCACGTAATGATACTAAAGTAGCTTCTTGATTTTCACAGAGAATATATTTGCAGTTTTAAAACATGGTTATGAACTGCACACAGGCAGAGTTTGCCTATTTCTAAACACTAAAGAATAGAGGGGCAGATATTTGTAAATAGTTTTCTCAATTCGGGAGTGGGTTACTAGCTTCATGCAAAACCACTTGCATGCTACTATGATCCGTAAGTACATGTAAATTACTTTTTGGCAGAAGAAAACTGTTTTAGGCATTCCATATGTCACTGATATGGTCAAATCACTTGACGACTAAGCTTGTCAGTGGAAAATAACGCCCACGTTTATAACCATACATAGGTTCGCACTCAATATCACTTGAAGCTAAAATCTTCATATGACTGGAAGTTAAGACAAATACATACACACACCCAGATGATAACCACAGCTTTCTGCCTATGAATCTCAATCCAACAACAGTGGACAAAGGCGGCCATGTCCAACGAGTCTTACAACACAAAAACTGTCCGTGTCGCCGATAAAG
The DNA here is from genome assembly GCA_022664845.1 of Lepisma saccharinum. Lineage (NCBI taxonomy): Eukaryota > Metazoa > Arthropoda > Insecta > Zygentoma > Lepismatidae > Lepisma > Lepisma saccharinum. The sequence continues at coordinate 24,331 of JAGDQP010007692.1, read as the reverse complement.
ACTCAGAACACATAAATTAAGTACCAAGGAACTCCTCCTTAAGTGTGAGTGTTAAGGAAAATGTATCGTAAATCCTCCTATCTTTCTGCGCTTGTAGGCTGCACTCTAGTTCGCTTCATCACGATTTGTTCAAACTGGTTTCCAATTTGCCAACTGTAATGCAACCTTGGAGAGGGAGGGGAAGGACGTCAAGAAGGAAATGTACAGGTTGTACACCTGATGTTACGTCTTGTTTCTTTACAAATAATAAGCAAAATATGTTATACTACAAACTTAGTAACCGTACAATGAAAGCAAGACTAAGTACCTCAGTCTGTAAATTTACTACTATTAAAATACATTTACGCACATCTGGTTTGGTAGCTCTAGTCTTCGTCTGAACATCTTCCCACAGTCTTCAACATCGCGATGTCAAATAAAACTTCTGCACAAAACTCAAGCATTAAAGTCAATATATGGAAGACAAATAGCAATGTAATAAAGCAAATAAGACGACATTACAAGTTCACACAATTCCATGTCCATTAAGCCTCGAATACCGGTTTGGTATCCGATTTCCATACGTTGGGGTAATTGATATCTTCAATTTGAAACTTGGCAATGAAGCTGAAACAAATACATTCTCAAAGTTAAAACACAAGCAAGAAAAGAAAGAAATGATTGAGAGACAGGGAAAACAAGAAGAAAAGAAGCTCTAGAACGATATATTTTTTCATTGGCTTCAACCTTTTCTTTACAAACAATTCCAATATCAGAGTTTCATGTCACGTTTGACGATATGTCCTTGTGCTGATGACACAAATGGATACTGTCGATGGCTAATTTGTTTCTGAAGCTGTTTACATTACTTCTTAATCAAATCTATTGCCTTATTTGTTGCCTTGCGTGTCTTCCACTATCTTCCATTCGTCGCTTGACACACGATTCTTTGCTTATCTCGAAAACTACAAATGACTGAATGACAGCGAATCAATTCAATGCCTCGCCTGTACAATCTATACGAACTGAGATCTGCATACTAATTTTGGTAGAGAAGCTATGTTCAAACAGGCAATTTGATGACACTACGCTGCAACTTAACGAAAAATTCATTACTGCAAGCACTCAAAAGGGCGGGCCCAGTAAGTATGAAAAAAATATTCAATTTTATATACAATAATATGTACTGACGATTTTTAAAATACTTTTGTTTACTGTGTTTCTGATGACTTTATAAATTGAGACATCGTCAAACATCTACTGCTTATTCAATAAAACAATTAATATCTTTAGTAATCGTATAAGTAGAAACTAATGCAGCAGTATTGAGAAGTACTAGAATATAAAGGAGATAAATATATTGTTAAAATACCCCGTAATATTTCTACAAGTTTTATTACAACAAGAATTTTAAGAACAAAACCGACGCATATACAAACTTGATTTTTAAAGCTTCTCATTCCACTTTTTAAAAGCATTAAGAAGAAAATGCATACTTATAATCACCATCACCATCACCATTAGTGTTCTATCAAAACCGACAGGTGCTTTATAGCACGTAAAAACCCTTTCCAGTTATATCAAATCTGCGCTATTCTCTTATCTTCCTTAACATTCACTGAGTTTGATTCGTCTTCTTCTGCCTCGTTCCCCCTCAACCATATCTTCAATTGCATCCTTTAGTATATGATCTCGGGCCACCCAATGCCCTAACCAGTTTCTTCTCGTCTCACGTATTGTTCGTCTCTCGCTACTTACTTCAGCACATCCTCAGTACGCATTTTGTGTGCAGGTGATCTCTTCCATTCTTCTCTGTGTCCACATTTCGAAGGCTTCCATTTTTCTCTCTTCGCTCTTTCTAGAGTCCACGCTTAGACCCCCATATTACTCCATACAAAACATAAACCTCTTGATTAATCAACTGCTTGTTCACCGAACCACAGAATATATTTTTCTCTTTAGTAAATGTCTTTTAGTCACTGCTATTCTTACTTTTATCTCTTTTCCACATTTCATATCTTCACTTATAATACTTTCCAGATACTTGAAAATGAATAATTGTTCTACTTTTTCTATACCAATTTGGAGTGGTTCCTTTTGTTCCAATTACCATCACCTTAGTATTCTTTACATTTATTTCATGTTCCTCAGATCTATACAGCTGTGTTGATATCTTCAAGAGACATATTTTCTGCGACGAGAATATATAATCTACAAATCTAATGAATTTGATTTTCCTTCCTCCGATAGGACTTTCTCTTCGGATTTGTATTGCATTGTCACTGGGTCTTGACTCGAAGAATTCATCGACCCACGTTTCAGTCCCACATGGTTATTGTCGAGCGACTGGAAAAGGTGATAACACTGATCTACACAGATTTTCTTTCCTGAGAGCTAGTGGTTGCTCCTGAAAGTTTTTCGTATGCTGAATTCGAAAATACAATTTGTTTTTCTGTACCAGGCTTCAATTTTGAGAAAAAACGGGCAATGATTAGAAAAAGAGAGCAATTTCAGAAATATTGGGGTACTTCCCTACCTGGGGTTCGCACCACTGGAGTATAGGGATGGAGTTCTGTGGTGTCAGAGGAGATGCTACAACTCGCCAGTGTGCCATTCCACGCCGGAAATGAAGCTGAAGTGACTTTTTAAAAATGAATAAAAAAATATATACTTTTTGACTCAATATTAGCGTAAGAATATCCAGTTCCTATCTCGGGACCATTCAGCTGAAATGGGCAGCTAATTTTTTGTACATGGCCTTTCTGTATGAACTTGATTCTCCTAGCGAATTTTCAAGGTAGGTTTCTTTATGATCTTATTGACGTTGTTCTTCTAAGGTTGATAGAGACAAAACGTGGGCCCCACAAATGTGCTGATAATGTTAGAGACTGGTTGAGGGGCACACTTACCTCAATGCCATTCGCTGTACACAAGATTTAGCGTTAACCACATGCCCATACAAGTCACTGCTATATTTATGTAACATTATTAGTACATTTATACCACGTATATGTCACATTATTGGTTTGCCTATTTCTCAAAACGTAAGCCTGATAAAAAGAAACGGAGTTCACTGCAGTGATCAGTCACACTGATACTTTGATACTTGCATCAAATTTCTCAGGAAAGAACTAAAAGTTGAAAATCTGTCGGTCAGTGTAATTTGACGGGGCTAGATCCAAAGAATACAGCGGGTGCGGTTGAAACTTTACAAACGAGCTATCAAATAAAACTATCGACGTGAGGGCGAGCATGCTCTCATGCAGCGAGGTTTTTGGACTTTACTCATCAAGGTGACGAGCGACGCTATCACGAAACCTCCCATCTGCTGTAGCAATTCCCTAGAACAGTGTTCCGCAAACTATTTTCAAGTACTGACCAGTTTTATTAGTTGGTACGTTCAACGCACCACCCTCGAGGACCACCTTGATCCGCGGATCATAGTTTGCGAAACGCTGCCCTAGTGGATTGGCACAGATCCTCGTGGATGAGTTAGTTTAATCGATCCTCATTGAACAGGTCGGCCGGAATGCGGAGGTCTGAGAGGTCGAATCCCCCTTCTTGAAGCGTGAAAACGATTTCAGTGCAGCTCTTTCATTAATAGAGCCGCCTCTTCCGTACACAGTACAAAAAGTTTCAAGCAGGTTTGGAACTTTGAATGAAAGCGAAAAAGGTGTAGAAAATGATCATTTCTGTCTAGTTGGAACTCCACCGCAATATGCCAGGAAACTAACTGAAAATCAAATTAAAATAAAGATGAACGAGGAAGAACAGAGCTACAAAAAAAGAAAAAACACAACACTACATTAACATATTTATCATGTTAATCGAAGTAACGTTAAAAAACAGAACGAATTTATTTGACAACCCAACATACGCATTTTCCAGCCTTTTTCTAGATATGTATGAGGGTGGATAAAATGAAAACGGAATGAAAGAAACACAGTGTATTTCAAACGCAATCGCCAAAGTTACACACGCACTTGTCCCACTATTTTACTAAGCGATGAATACCCTGCTCGTAGAAATTCTTTGTCTGTGATCGGAACCAATTACGAACACTGTCTATGACTTCTTGTCCGAGTAGAAGCGCACATTTTTCGTTGCCTTTTTCAACGGACCAAAGATATGGAAGTTACATGGCGATAGAACAGAGCTATACGGTGAGTGTTCCAACACTGTCCACTCAAATTACGCCAACTCTGACCATGTCGCTCATCATCCTTCACAAATTCAAGTATCTCGTGGAAACGCTAGTGCCAGTCCTGCACACGAGTCAATGACAGAGCACGTTCTCCATAGACAGCCTTCATTTACAGATGCACTTCGCGAAACCCAACTCCTCCTGCCACTAAAAATACTAAAAACACTTTACTCTTCTTTGTTCGCACTCCGCCGCCGTAGGTAAAAAAAGCAGCCTGTTTGCCTTCTCGAACGATACACGATACTACTGCCCCTGTCTGACAGCCAAGGCACATACGTGCTCACACGCGGCTATCTAGTCCGAGTCCATTATGCAGTACAAGTTTCTTTCCTTACAGCCCGCTCCACCTCTACACAGGGTTGTCGCTACACACATACATCAATATAACCTAATATATCCACTGTTCCGTTTTCACTTGATCCACCCTCATATTAAATAAAGTGGGCGAGAGAGAAATCCCTGTTTCATTTCTGAACCTACTGCTGATCGTTCTGATAAGTCATCCTCTACTTTTATCCTCATTCTCTCATTTAGATACAAGTATTTTATGATTTTTTCTATCTTTCCATTCTACATCTGCCTTTACTAACCAACAAAAAATGCGTATACTTCCTTACTTTTCTTATTCGCAGACCGTGTTCCCTACTTGTGAAATACAATAGTAGATTCTGTTTTGCATTGTGCAAAACGCTAATTATCAGACTTGTGCTTTTTGCCGTGGAAAAATCTATGAGACTTCTGGACCTATAATGCCGAGACTCTACAAAGCAATCCTCAATACCTATTACAGTATTTCGCAAACTGTGGTCAATGGACCACAGGTGGTCCTTGATCTCTGTCCGTATGCTCCTCGAGTCTAGACTAGATTGAGCATTAGTCACAAAAACGGAAACATTAAGTTCACGAGAATTGCGTATCATACAGTATAGTTGAGAATGAGAAAGAATCATTTCGTCTGGACTTATAAAAAAATATAGTGACTATTAACAGGATGGAGAATTATATGCTCACCCGTTTGTGTGCGGATAAACACGCCATTACTTGTTATGTTCGTGATCGACAGCTCTCTTGAAGTGAAGTATAAAAAAAAAAAAAAAAAAAAAAAAGAGAGAGAGAGAGAGAGAGAGAGAGAGAGAGAGATTATACAAATTCTATTTTGAAATATAAATGCCCTAGCTATAAATTTTAATATAAAATGAAGGTAATATTAATTATACTGTGTGAAAAATATTAATATACTGGTGTTAATAATAAAACATTAAAATTATAAAAAGTGCCTCCCAACACGAGTATATTTTGTCCAAGGGCTTAGGCGGCTGATCTTGAAGAAATAAAAATAACTGCGACATGGCATCCAATGAGAGGGATACATTTTTGGGTCACTGATTGTGAGATGGGAAGCTGCAGATAGAGTTCAGTTTTCTTGAAGCGGTGGAAGTTTGGGATCTTGTCCGTGGTGCATTTTTTTTTTTCAAATTTCACGGACATTTGCAAAAACGAGAATGTAGTTGCTGAAACTGTCGAGCTTAGATGCGGCAACGTTGTGGCGTTTATTTCATGCTTGATCTCCACAACTCACGTAGCTTCTGGGAAAACAGACAACTTTGCAAGAGGAAAAGACAAACAAAAACGAAGATCTTCGATTCTGTCTGGAGGTACTTCACTGGGTGTCGCTCACACGAAGCTCACCCGCCATAAGCCTGTGGACAAATTGTCTTTAGAACCTCCGAACTTATAAGATTGGTCCGCATTTGAAAATAGTTTGTGGAGCGCTGCCCTACTACATGCAAATAAATAAATAAACTACTTACTTTATCCGAAATGATTGCAGGCTGATCATTATCTCGAAATGAATTTTCTCTCTTCTTCGGTGTTAAAATATTTCGTACTCGATTCAAACCGCGTTCAATGCTGCCGAAAACCTTCCGTGCTGATAATGGAGTACTAACGGGTGTGCTCTCGCCTGGCTTTAGTCTGAAACGAAAGCAATAAAAGAAATACATTTAAATCAATGAAAAAATAAGTTTCTTAATGACAAGAAAATAAGGTCTCAATACAAACCTAACGTGGTGTACTTTCTCTTAAAAATCATTATAAAACTTCGGTAGTATTTTGACATAAAAGTTTCACTCTGATCTCTTCTGAGTTTTAAGTGAATTCGTTACAGTATCATTTTAAATAGAATCTCTTGGATATGAAAATATTTGTTTTTTTTTTTTTTTTTTTTTTGTACAGCCAATAGATTTAGCATTAAACTTGAGAACAAGAGCTACGCGATGAAATTAATTTCTGATTTGTATTTCAAGCCATATTTTCCTTTAACAAGAATCACAACGTAAACATGAAATAATACGCTGTAGTTAATCAATTTTTCTGTTTGCACAAATAAGAACCTTTATAAGTAAAATATTTACTAATTTCACACAACTATGCTTTGTTGAGAGAAAAGCATCCGACAGTTCACACGTTTGGTGCATACTTTACACTAAAAAGTCGACGAAAAGCATGGAAATGCCACAGCTAATGTAAAGATTTCAAGCTATAATGTAAATCAGAAATCTTACAGATGACTCAGCCCGCCCTGTAAGTGGCTGATTCGAAGCGACTTTTTGAAAGTTGTAATACCTATAGGTACGTAAAGGGAGCCAACACTTCTTACCGTTTGCTGTTTAATCAACATAATAAAATCAAGGCGCAATACAAACGAGACAATTATCATCATTAAAGGATATTTAAAGTAAAGTAGCAACATTGGTCTAAAGTAAAGTACTTAGGCAAAATTGTATTTTCTGTGAAGTAAAAAAAGCTTTAAGCCCTAAATTTTTTATGGTAAAAGGGCAAGGTATGTACTTCTTTACTACTGTAAATTTTCCGAATTACTCTAGTAGTTTTCCTGTGGCAATTTTTTTAAAGCCCGTAATGGACGCAACATACGGACGTAACATTTTTGTCTAGGTGCACAATGCGAATTTCGCTTGTGAAACGTAAGATAACGAATTTAAATATTAAAAGGAAAAGTGAAATGAACAGTAATTAATAACGCTACTTGCCAGTGAAACTTAGAGCACTTATACAAGATGTCTCTGAAATAATAGTGCAAACTTCGGGAGGTGATTATTCACATTAAAAAAAAATGAAGGAATTTCGAGACATGTGTATGTTTGGAGCTACAGGCGCTCAAAATTTCGACGGCATCGTCACAAATTACGCCATATCTTGACACATACTGATGTAACTGGTATGGGCTTAGGAAATCACAATCGAAGTAGTACCTGATATATTCATTTAATCAATGTTTATGATTGAGGGAGTGCCACATAGACAGGTTTTGCAATGCAAGGATTTTATTGTCAACGAAATAACTGGTTCAATAGGACATAGAAATCCTCTTCAAGCTGGATTTTACAATCATAAAAATAGCTTAAACACGTGCATTGATTACTTCTTCAACTGTGATTTGCTAAGCTGTTTATGCCATTATATGTCGAGCTATGACGTCATTTGTGACGATGTCGCCGTTGAACTTCTATAGCTCCGAAACAACTCATGCCTCGAAATTTCTTTACAGGAATGTGTTCATTGTTTTAATGTGAATAATCACCTCTCAAAGCTTGCGTCATTATTTCTGAGACACACTGTAAAGGCTACTTTCAGCATTTTTCTTTGCAACGTCACAAAATTTCCGTGCATTATTGACTAAAATTTTCCGTTGCAAGATACGATCTTGTACCGCCCTATCCATCATCTACTACCCCCATTAACACAATATACGGTCTTTTACGGTGGTAAACAAAGTCCATATAACTTTGTTTAGCTGATATTCCAAACTATCTTCCAATTGTAGCGGTTCTTGAACTATCCAGTTGCACCATTGGAACACACATGAAAGGCTTTATACTTGTGCTGATCTTGTGCACAATAAAGCTATCTGGAGAGTACATATTGTACAAAGTAAAGAAATTTTATCATGCTTTAAGTCATTACTTTGAATAACATAATTTCTCTCGCTAGATCGAAGGTGGCTTACGACTGTTGAATATATGCATTACTGTTTCATCCTCATCAAAATTTGGTCGTTGCTTTTGACTACCTGTAGCTGTTTTAGCAGTGAATGCATTATACCTAGTTTCAGTTAGTTATCTTGACAATTTCTCAAATGTATCAAGTAAACTTAAGTCTGATAAACGGGTCCAAGTCTGATAAACGTATACGGCCCAAGATTAATTATCTTCTTCATTCTGAAATCTTCCCCCCCTCTCTGAATTCAAGCATTGCTGAAGGAAAGGAGCTATCTATTATGGTCAAACTAGTGTGGAACACGTGAGTATTAGTCAATAAAGGTAGCTACCATAAGTGTTTCCTACACAAGCGCTTGTCAAAAAAAAAGGGAATGAAATTAAATAAGAGAAACTGTATGAAATGGAAAGTAACTAAACTATTTTTTATATACCAACACTCAGAATTTGTAATGGGGTGGTACTCATGCGTATGTGAATATTAAGTGTTTCTATTATTTTTGTCCTTGTGTATTGTGATTATTCTGTGTTGCAATCTCGTTTATTAAATACCATTTTTCAAGCCTGTATATTCAAATAGTTTGATATGAAAATTGATTGGTCAACCTGTATGCTGTTAAGTACTTGTTAATCACGCGTCAGTGGTACAAATCTCACATGTTCTGTGATTTTCCACTTCCACCCTGACAGAATATTTTTCTTTCCACATATTTCACATTACATTTCCTAGCAATAGGCTGCAATACATATTTCAATGAGTGATGCAGGTAAGAGTGCATGGAATTACTTTGCGTAATATAGATATTAAGTCGTGTAAAGAAATCTGGACGAAGTAAGAACCATTTACCATCTTTAACGTAACGTAAGAATCATATTTAACGTAATTCAAAATCGAAACACTGTTGTGGTTTTGCGTTCGGTACAGTTGATGCATATATTATATTTTTGTTTTTGTGTTAAATTACACCTTCAGGTCGTGACGAAATTTAAAAACGGTCACATTTTATACGTTTGTAAAGCAAATGTGTGACAATTTCAACGACCACACTTGCCACAATACTGACACATATCCTCTTGCTCTAAAATCTATTTTGGAGAAATTATTTATGCCCCAGCAAGCAAAATGCCGACCAAGACGGCAAATGGTCGGATCGGCGTCGGGGATAGGCAGAACCCAGACTAGTAGTCGTGAAGTTGAGGGGGGATGGTCGGCGTGCAGCCACAAGTTGGGTTTGGTTGTCGGGCCATTTCCGGCCCGCCGTCGCTCTCTGACTTGTCGGCATAGAGGCGAAACCCCGACCAATACCCAGTACTTGATGGTGGGAAAAAGATGGGACCATGTTCATTGCCTTAGGTCGGGAAAAGACAGCTCCCCGCACATTTCCTGATGGTCGAGAAAAGAGCGGGGCCCCGTCTATTCTTGATGGTCGGGAAATAAGCGACGCCCCACCCACTTCCTGGGTTTCGGAAAAAGGTTAGGGGGTACTGCCATTTTCTGACCGTTTTAATATGGAATTTATGTAACTAAAGTACTAGGATTCAGTTGCAAAAGAATTCTGGCGTCAGATCTAGAATACAAAAAGGAGAATCTATTCGACGCATCCCAGCTCAGCCGGAGTGGGGCGCATTTTGTTTTTTGTATCCATTTTGTATTTTCTAATTCACAATTATGAAATGAAATGTCGAAACTTGAGGTTTTAGGGATCGTCTTTCATTGGATGTTGAGCATAAATGTATTGTGCTTGTAGTAAAATATGAAAAGAGGAAAAGTGTTTTACATTTGTTAAAAACAAAGTTGCCTCTATGTGGGATCAAGAACTTGCAACTGATTATTATTACTAGATGTTGTTCGCAGCGTCACTCGACTCGGAAGCCGTCTTCGAGTATCGGGCTGTATGGTCTAGTGGATAAAGCAATAAAGAGCTATTTCTAAGGGTATCGGGTTCGATCCCACCTCAGACCAGCAATATTTTTTTTTTTTAAAAAAATAATAAATTATATTTTTCTTCATTTCTACTTTAGAAATAAGCCCTTGTTTTGCTTCTTACCGAACATCAGTGAAATGGGTTAGTTAAAGTTAGTTTAGCCATAAATTTAAAGTTTTTATCTTAAACCATTTGGGCTGGACGTTGATGTGTCAGTCAGTCACGACTTCTGTTTATATATACAGATTATTATTATTATTGTCTTTTCAGGATATTATGCTATAAATTTAAATTACCTTATTCTCCAAATATTTCGATAATTAACGCACATTTTCTAATCTGTAGAAAATTTAGCGAGTCGCCGCAGCTCAGCGTTGGCGTAGCAATCGGGAGGTCCTGGGTTTAATACCAGAGGTCGACCATCTGATTGAAGTTTTCCCAGGGTTTTCCTCAGTCGCACCAGGCAAATGCTGGGATGGCACCTTCAGTATAGGCCCTGGTCGACACCTTCCCGAATCCTTTTCCTTTCATACTCCGGCATAAGCGTTAGAAGTCTAAAGGTCATAAATAAAATTCAAATTTAGAACAGACGGAAAATTTTGAATTAGCTGTACCTTGTACAGAACAAGGCCTTATAAATTATTGACTGATTCTGACAGATTGTTTTTTTCATTCAAACGTTTCATCAACAAATATTATGTAAAATAATTGTATTGTTATCAAACTTCTATACTTAACAACTTCTTGTTTACCTGTATATGTATCTTGTCTAACTTAGTGTTGTATTGGCACCATGCTGTTCGTAGCACATTAATAAATATTGGATTACATTATTATTACCACAACAAATGCAGTGATGTTTCACGTTACTAATAAACGGCTAAATAAAAACTTCAAATTCATGCATACTGGGAAATATCGAGTTCAGTGATTCCGCCAGACCCCCATCTCGGGGGGATGTCTACCCCAAAGTGTCGACAACTCCCCCCCCCCAACTTCAATTTTTTGCTGTGAAAAATCGATAGAAACCGTCCAAAACTGTACTTACACCCTTCCAATTTTGAATTTACACCTCCAAATTAAAAATCCTGGTGGAAACCCTGATCGAGTTGCAGGTGATAATAGCAGTATAATCACGATATTTTGAGGATAATCTGAATCTAGTAGTGACAGAGTAATCTTGTTGCATAAATAGTTTTGTTGTAGTTACATTTTCTATGACGATTTGCTTTCGAAAAAATCTGTGTATTGTAGAATAAACATTCACACTTCCGGGATTAACGCCATTCTGTAATGAATATAGTGTCTGTTACTACATTCCATGTCTGACTTCCAGAAATATCTGATTAACGAAAACGTTTGGACAGGAGCCTCTGTGAAGTAGTGGTTAAAACGGCGCACCATAATACACTATAATCGATCAGAAGATGGCAGGTTCGAATCCGGTCACCGATAAGTGCAGAAAATTTAAACAGTAATTGAAGGGGAAAAAATGGAATAAAAGACAAGCTATAATAAAAGTTAGTTCTTTCTCTACAACCATACGTCATCCAGATCATTAAAACAATTAATTTATCACAGTGTGAACGGTGTCGGGAAGAAGGTGGGCGAGCGACAACTTCCCGACTACACGTCGGCATTTTGATGTCGCGTGGATTGCTTGGTGTCCTTGATTTACCCCTCTGGAAATTTAACTACCGGGTTTTTGTAGTTCACAGTAATTATAAATGAATTGAGAACAAATATAATTTTCGTGGGCCTAATTCATATTTGAACGCATTCTTCTGTGCTCTCGGGTAAGTGGTGCACCCCACACTGGTCTCCTGGCATACAGACCACATTCTTGTAGTCGACCACAGCCTCACATGAATTACACATTCGAATTTCTAGAAACAAGTATAACAGTGCTGAATTAATATCACGTTTGTAGTAATACATTTACAATATGTATTGCATGTATAGCAAATAGTACAAATCATGGCGCATGTGTATGTTAATTTCAGTCATTCTCTTTGTCGTTTTATCAATACATATTAAAGAAACTTTTAACATTAATTAACTATAAATCTAGACAGAATAATATTGTGAATTATTCATTATTAACTAACATTTGTTTTTATTATTATTTGATTGACAAATTCAGTAGCCTTCGAACTTCGTTGTATACTTCTATATAAACCTTACGACAGGCACCTGGCCGTTAGACCGTTTGGTCGTATGTTAAGAACGTGAAATAGTGTTTTTTCTTTTTCTTTTGTAAAATAAAGCAAGCATCTATACAGACCACGTGATCTCTTCAGCTTCGCATGATCTCGCAAGTGACTGCTTCTCACACGAGGATTGGAACTTGCAGCGTTGAAGTGCAGTGCGGGCATTATTCCCTTGTTCTCCCCCTTTTCCTACAAATTAACTGTAGGCGACCGTTACTTAGAGGCACGGAACCTACACTCCTGGACGTCCTACAGCTAGTGGGCCTGGGCCGCGGACAACCATATCTCTTCGGAGGTTTGCAACCAGTAACTTATACAACCTTCCATAATATGTGGGCCGCGGGCGACCATATCTGTTCGAAGGTCTGGAACCAGTAGCTCATACCGCCTTTCCACAACCAGTGGGCCGCGGGCGACCGATTTTCTTCGGAGGCTCGGAACCAGTAGCTCATATACCTTGGTCCCTTCCTTGAGGGATAACCTCCCTGGGCGACTGTTTCTCTTCGAGGGGAACGGAACTCAGAGAACGTGGTCTGTTATCCTGGCAGCCCCATCACTTCTCCTTATCCCCAGTGTGTCTTGCATGCCCACTGCTGTACGGAGGATAACAGCCGAACAGGACTGTTACATAAAGATTATGAGACTCGGAGACATCTATTGAGAGACTGGAGAAATGCCTATTTAGTGGACTATTTATTGTGAGGTGCACAGACGATTTATATTTAAATGGCCAGTTCAGGTGATAAGTTGACGAAACTATTAGAGGACAAAATGGAAGGAGATATAAATGTGAAAGAAGAAATTCAGGTGGTATCGGAGGCTGAAGTAACCATGGTATCCACACATTCAGTGAGAGAATCGTATATAAAAGAAGAAAATAAAAAGGTCCCGGAAGCGCAGGAAACGCAAAATTCTTTGGGAGAGCAAGATTCTGGAATGGCTACGTCAACTTCTCTAGTTGTACGAGTATGCGTTAAGGAGGAATTATATGCAAAAGAAGTTGAAGAGAAATCGGAAGGTCGGTCCCTGATAAAACTTAACTCGGGAGGAAAGAGTAAAGAAGAGCCAGTGACATCGTTTATCCTAGAACGATTGCTTGAAGGAATGAAGCAGATGAGTAAACAGCTGAATGAGAAGATGTATCATCAGAGTGAACAGCTGAGTGAAAAGTTGGCTTCTCAGTTAGAGGAAAGTAGGAAGGACAAAGATAAAGGATAAAATGAATTTTATGGGCTGTAACAGAACTATGGCTTACGCCCGTCCCGATACGGGGAAGCCCCTTATCTTGGTCATGTCAAAACTTTGCTGTTTATTAATTAAAATAATAAAACCATATAAAAGATGAAGAAGAAAAAGGTCTTCACAGACAGTCTAGTGGTGTAAATGGCCAGTATAGCGAATAATGCATAGGAAAGGTGTATAGTCTTTCTTATCAAAAAGTAAAACGAGGAAGGGTGTAAATGGGCCTTCACAAGATAAAACAAAAATACACTATAAAACGTGTATTTTATAGTGTATAATCAGATAAAATAAGCAAAGGGGCATAATCAGATAAAATAAACGGAAATCATAAAACTCTGCAAAACAAGTAAAAATATTACCTTTTGAGTTTAGGTTTATATCTCGGTTTCCCTGTCCTTCCCACGAGATTAAAATCCATATCCATCAGGTGGTCCTCAATCATGTCGATAGTCAAAGATGAACTGGGTTCGATAGTATGTGCAGATTCTTCCTGAGCTAATTGAGTAGACAAAACGTTCGTCTTAATGCTTGTAGCGAGAGGCGAAGTTCGAACTAATTTGGAGACTTTATAGGGACTAAAAGTAGTCTTAACCCGTGGAGTTCTAGAGCTCTGCACAGGTGTTTTTTGACAGTAGGAAAGAAATGAAACAGCTAAACGAGAAGATGGATCATCAGAGTAAACAGCTAAACGAGAAGATGGATCATCAGAGTAAACAGCTAAACGAGAAGATGGATCATCAGAGTAAACAGCTGAACGAGAAGATCGATCATCAGAGTAAATTACTGAGTAAGCAGGTTGTTCTGCAGAGTAAGCAGATGAAAGAGGAAGTGACACATCTGAGTGAGAAGATAGCGCACTAGTTAGGAGACACACGAGACGCATAGGAGTCCCGTATAGAACAACTGGAAGAAGGAATTAAATGCCAGTTAGATGGGCAGTGTGAAGAGATGCAAAAGTTAGAAAGGGTGGAAGAGATCAAGTCGCGAGTGGACGAGGTAACAGATGTGAAGAATCTGCTGCAACTCTGAAAGCAGACATGGCATGAATTTTCGACCAAGTCCAGGAATGGAAGGACACTGTCGACGGCAACCTGAAGGAAATTAGTAAGGACTTAAACAGAATTTAGGCGGAACAACTCGCCACCTAAGTCAAAGTGACGGAGGTAGAGGTACTTGGCACTATGAATCATTCTGAGATGCAAGATGTAGCCAAAGAAGTCCAAGAAGCAGTAAAGGAGTCTAGGGAAGAAACCAATGCCCTTCTGTCGGTCAACCTGGATGAGATAGAAACTGTTCGAAAACGTGTTTCCACTCAAGAATCAGAAATAGCTGTACTTAAACACTACCGAGCTTGAACAGTGGCCTTATCCATCATTACGAAGCCAGCCGGAGAATGTCGTACGAAGATTGTCAGATTACTGGTAACCTACGTTTACCCAGGACAACCTGCGCAGATAGAAAATGGAATCTTCCTGAAGAAAGGCAACAACCACTCACGACTGAGAGAAAGAAAGAAGCTGTCGTCGCCGGAAGATGAGAGGGGTTCTCTGATCGGACTAGTGCATACACTCAAGAAGGAGCTAAACCACCAAGATGCAAGGAGTCTTACAGACGAGCAAGGGGCAACAGAATTCATCGCAGGTGCTATGACGAAAATGAAGAGACGTGGAATGCCCATGTAAAGACACGACCCCGAATTCACCTCTCTGAACTCAAATTCTTCACAAGCTATCTTTCGACTGACGGAGAGATGACGGCACGAACATTCCTTACTCAGTTTGAAAGAAAAGTCGATTTGGTTGGATTAAATCCAGATAGGTTATTGGAAATCCTATCATTTGTTCTAAAGAATCCAGTTCTTTCCTGGTATCAGTCGAACATACATCGTTTTGATTTTTATCGGACGTTTCGACAGTTGTTCTTAAGCCATTACCAGTCGGACAAATTCACTTATGCTAGGCTGTCGAAGCTAAGGACCATCCCGTTTAATCCCAAGATCCACGGCGGAGTGGAGCAGTTTGTGACATCTAGATTCAGTCAAATCCGAGGCTTAGATTCATCGAGCAGTGAGCTCCAAGTGTTCAACTCGCTGATCCCGCTTTTGCCCATAGCATTCCAGACAGAGCTGGTGACGGTCAGGAACATCACTTCTCCAGACATGCTAGAATCTATACGAAGGCTGGAACTAATCCATGACACCTTCGAGTCCAAAGAGGCACCCGCGAAAAGTTAAGGTGAAGAGTGTCACCCTGACGGGAAAAATCCAGGGAAAGCAGTGAACGTCAACGAAGTAGATGTTAAAGAAGAAGCTACCATGATTGAATCGCAGAGATAACGCCTCCCGGAGTAAGACTTGAGGAAAAGGCTCCGATTGGAAGAAAAACAAAAGGTCCTATGAGAGTCGACGATACCCACCGAAGGACCGATCTAAACATGATAAACGGACGTTTGACAATTCGAGAACTGAGGAATCCACTGGAACGACCGGAGTCGCTCAAGGGACTTCGGACTGTACTAGTCAACCTGTAACAAAAAACTGAATGACCCAACTCTCTCAAGAGTCGCAGAGATGAACAGTTTGACCAGCATTTCGTGAATAAGTTGGCCTGGTAAGAGTCTAATGATTTGCTTAGGGTCATAAGAATGAAACGTCATATGAATGAAAAAAAAAGCGAACTGCACTTCAAAGAAATGAGAAGCGAGGACGACGAATGATACAAGCAAGTTCGAGAACCAACGAAGATGAGCTTATGTGGAACTTAAGCGAGTGACCAGTGTGAGAGAAAAGAAAGGGAAAAAGCCTTATGATACCTGGAATTGGATAGACTTCTTGCAAGCTTGGACAAAATATTTTATATCGAGAAAACTGAGTGATTTAAGCCATTTCAAATTTTCAGTGGTGACATATATATTACATCGGCCTTGAGAATGGAAAAGAATAGAAGGTAGAGAAGTAAAGCATTGTGACAAAAAGGTCTGTCCGGATAAAGAGAATTCGTGCCCATTGATCGACGAGAGTCGTTTGACGTCACCTGGGTGGAAACGATCGTTTTGCTTTTCGGTTTCTACGTTGCTGTCAAGTACAATGAGGTCGTATGTGTTGAATAGGGACCAATGTTTTCCTTCTTCTCTTCTACGAGTTTCCAGTCAACAGATATTTTTGTACATCCTGAAAAGTTAATGAGATGTCATACTTGGAAGAGTTTTCCTATCAGAAATGGAAGGCTTGGAGGTAGTCCATGCGTTTTATTTGCTTTTAAATTTGGGTCGCTTAGGTTCGTATTGAATCTACGTAGCACGCGTATTTGTTCATTTCTATTCACATGATGGTGGAATGTCTTCTAGAAAAGTATTTTTCTATTGTCTCGAATAATGTTAATACCAAGTTCGGTGCGGAAATATCTAACGATATGAAGGAAAATTGAAAAATTGGATTTTAAGTACGTTGGTTACACTGAAAAATGGAGTGCTTGAGACCGATGACACCAAAAGTAGTTCCCTATTGTGTCGAATATTGTTTATGCCGAATTTGATGCGGATACATCAAACTGTACAGAATCTATTTTATAAATCAAATTTTAAATCAATTGGGCAACCCTGACAACCGGGGTAGTTGGGCTTGGGGACAGCCAACATATTTTTCTGTTGTGTCTATTATTTATGCCAAGTTTTGTGCTTGTACGTCTAAGTAATGGAATCAGTTTGAAATTGAAATTTATGAATAATGGGTTGGTAACTCTGGCAACTGGAGTATGTGAGGACGGAGAAATAGTTTCATTGCGGCGATCATGATATATAATTTTGCTGTAGATAGCTCTAATGTAAGGAATTTGTATGTATGTGTATATATATATATATATATATATATATATATATATATATATATATATATATATATATATAAAATGAACTTAAAATAATGGGTCAGCAACACTGAACCTGTACACAAATCAAAGCTGCCTATGCGGTTCTCAGCTAGAATGATATGTCTTTCCAACGACACTTCAACCACCTCTCTGCGGGTTAAGGTATCTGCGATTTATTGTTTCTATACGTACGGAGACGACTGACTGAGCGCGATGTGCCTTGGATACGCTATCAACATATCTAGAAAAGAGCTTCAAGCTTATAAATCATTTCCACCCCAAAATTTTATTGCAAATCGCCGTCCCTGACAAAGAGCACGAATTTTTTGACGATTATGGAGCACTAGCTGACTTACCCGCCCGTTGGTACGGGGTGAATAAAGTTGGAACAGCCAAAGGTACTGTAACCAAATCTCCCTTCGCCGTGGCGGGTTGCGCCACTAAAATGGGAGTTTTGAGGGCTGTGCTTCCTTTATCGCAACCAGGCGATCCGGGAGGCTGCGCCCCGATGGTGCAGATCTACTCCCATACTCCCTTGTGAACTGCGCCCACATAGGGAAGTTTTGCCTCATTTATTGTAACCTACTCGTGATGATACATCTTCACACCAAATTTCGCTTTTCTAGTTTCAGTGATTTGGATAATGAGTTTGTGGGAAGCCATTTTGCATTAAGATGGCGACTTTCTTAACGTTTTGTTATATAATCGTGACCTACTCATGATGACGTGACCTTCATACCAAACTTCATTCGTCTAGCTCAAACGGTATGGAAAATTTTGGTCTACTTTGTATTCAAGATGGTGACTTTTTCAAAATGTAATCTTTTCTTAAAATATTCTTGATAATACATCTTTATGTCAAATTTCGTATCTCTAGCTCAAACGGTGTGGAGAACGGCTTTTAGGCGGCCATTTTGAATCGAAGATGGCGACTGATATGATAACTTTCCACACGGGTCTAGTATCTGATTATATGCGAAAAATCATTCCAATCGGTCAAACCTTTTTGGCGTGATGCTCATGAACACAGTAACTTTTATCTTATAGATAGATATATAAAGATAGAATTGTGCTCCTTATCCCCCGCCCCCTTCTTTTTGAATTTCTCACAAATACACACAATGCAAGTTTAAGGTTCTTCTATTGTGACGCAACCCGTTCAACTTTGATTGCATTTGGGATGCATACGTCTCAGCGTGAAATCTAGGTGGATACTTACTTTTGGCGAGAATAGTACATGTCAACTTTGGTACGGATAAGTTCTATTCGATTTGTCAATTAGGGATCGTAATACCTACTGATTGAGAATATTTACCATTTCCGGGAAAGTAAGCAACTAAGATGGCGCCAGCAAACACTTGACCAGCATTTGGTTACGACAAACCGTTTTTTTTTTTCTGTGCATGTGCTCCAATTACACTGTAAATGAAAACACAACTTCCAATAACATAAAAGAATTTTCTCGGATTGCTTCTGATAACTAAATACTGACATGAAATATAAAGGATATATAAACTTCCCCAAAATTTTTATCAATGCGCTGGGCCGAATTTTCATAAATTTCTCAAGTCGGTAACAAACAATATAAGGTCTGCTAACAATGAGTGCCACTGGATCATCTTTTTAAAAAGGAAGTGTTTATATGATGTGCCGTTTTATTTTTCAGTTAAATTTCGCGATGGCACGAGAATCTTATCAGTCAAAGTTTGTAGGGTGAGCAGAAATTTATTAACAAAAAAGAGTAAAACATATATCGAGTGTTCCGTGCGAAAAGGGGGCACGCGACAATTTAAAAAAAATCGAGATTTTGATGTTAGCGTGATCATTGTTGTGCCCTGCATCAACTGGTAAAACGTTATAACTAACAAATATTTCTGTTAGCAGGGTAAATTCATTTAGGAACGTGCACTTAAAACACCATTGCTTGACTGAGTTTTATGTCTCCTGAAAAATTTCAAAGTTGGCGCTTACCCCCTTTTGGGATGGAATGCTCGATATGCTGTACAGGTATGCATCCAAGCGTTAACTATATATACGTAAAGTTGAATTCTACCAATTGTTATCATTATAGCCTACACAGCAGGCAGAAAACGAAAAATGGTTATATTCTGTCTCTGTCTGTAGCTTCTCGGAAGTTCAAAATGTAGAAGAAACTTCAGCTGTTCTTATACCTTCCATTTAATTTTTCATAAATATGCCAGTCAGAAGCTACTACGAATTATCTTATTGATTTGGTAATATTGCAAGCTGCTAGCTTTACTTTTTTCACATTCCTCTAGCCTGTCTACCGTAATAGACTGAGTTCACCTAACGTTCTTGGAAAAGTTAGCAAATGCTACAAAAATCTAACTTCCTTCCTCTATGGCTCACGGCACTCGTAAGTTCTTCGCCGCAGTAACAAACGTTCGACACTGGATTCTTGCTAGTTACCATAAGTATTTAAATTTACTTACATCCTCTATTTAGCAGGTCCGTAGTCAGAACCAAATGTGTCCATTTTAGCCTGACCTCAACTCCATCTCCCCTCCAGCTCTGATCTGACCCTCCACTCCACATCACCATCCAGCAGATAGCCCTCCACCTCCACTCCACATCACCCTCCAGCACGGAGGTCACCATCACCTCCACTCCAGCTATGATCTGCCCCTCAACCTCCCCTCCAGCTCTGATCTGGACCTCCACATCACCCTCCAGCACGGAGGTCAACCTCTGGAGCATGAGCGTTGCCAGAAAATTTTCCAGGGTGGGGCCATAAAGATGGCTCTGAATAATGTTCCGGTTTCCGGAACGAAAGCTTGAATAAGTTTAGCAAGGAAATTTTTACTTGTGTGAGTGACGGCCTGACGGGTGACACGCTAAAATTTTGCAATTGTAAATTTCCTAGGTTTCTTGTTGGCTTCACTACGCAGGTTCTAATTCTGGCAGAACAATGAGTAAGCCCTTCTTGCTACAATATTTGTTGATTTTGATTGGAGGTGTTATTCACACTCTGGGGTAACCCCCCCCCTCCCCGGGCCACCTCTCTGAAGGAAACAATGGATGTATGTAATCAAGCATCTTACTTGGTAAATTACTGGAATGTCGTTTTAGTTTGCTATATTGAAATATTTTCAAAAATGAGATTATTTAAGGCCTTTTGTCATCCTTGGCGTCATACACCTATAAAATTACGGGCATTCTAATTTCTCAGCTAAAATAAACAATGTCAAAATCTAGGATAGTACATTTGATACACATTCACATGTATTATTGGGGTCGCTTTCCAAAATTTCATCATTGCTTGTCATTTGTCCAGTATCTTCAAAAATATGAAAACACACACACACTCGCACCGTAGGTAGTGGTACGAACTTACGAAGGCCACTGAACTATTTTATTTCACTATGTGGTAGTGAAACAAGTCCTCCTCCAGTACGGAGTTCGCCCTCAATCACGGAGGTCACCACCACCTCCACTCCAGCTATGATCTGCCCCTCTACCTCCACTCCGCATCACCTTCAATCACGGAGGTCACCTCCACTGCAGCTATGGTCTGCCCCCTCCACCTTTACTCCACATCACCCTCCAGCATGAAGTTCGTCCTCCACCTCCACTCCACATCACCCTCCAGCACGGAGGTCACCCCCAACCACTCCAGCTATAATCTTCCCCTCCACCCCACATCACCCTCCAGCATGGAGATAGCCCTCCAGGTTGGAGAGTGAAGAGAAATTATGTTGAGGGGTGACCTCCGGAGGGATGGACACCTTTGGCCAGAACTAGATTTAAGGATGGGCAAACAATTCTACGTGTGGGACAAATATTAGTAAAGATAATACTACTGTTTCAGAAATAGAATACACCTATTTCTGTTTAAGTATAAACTAAGAAGACACAATGTAAAAAGTAAATACCTTTTTTTACTATAATATCAATCAGTATGTATTTCCCTTTAACTTAAATGCTGTCTGTTAACAAGAGTGCCCAATCAAATAATCTTCTCTATAATAGTAAAATATTTCACACTTTTACATTTTGCTTTCCTTGTTTCTGTTCTTAAGGCCTGGCTGTCCCCAACCATCGTCATTCTTTCATCAAATATGAAGTGTTCAGCTTTCACTCGCACTGAGTGTTATCACAGAATGAACTGTACAGACCTGTAACAGTTCTGATCAATTCCATCTTTTAGAATCGATTTAGGAGCCTACAATATTTCATTCACTGGATGTAGAAGCCCCTTAAAAAGAAACAACAACTAACTATTTTATCGTCTGAAATGGCTCTAGAACTCCAAATACAAGAGCTGTATTAAGAAAGAAATCGAACTTTTAAATAATGGAGAAAATGGTAATACTCACCACATAACAAAACCTATCTCCTTCGAAGCATCCCTGTCCACGGTGCACACACCTTTCCCAGTGCAACTTCCTGTTCTGAAATTCCTGCTGGAACTTCAGGTTTGGAATGGGCTAGAGGTTCAATTGCATTTCCTCTATGTATCCTTTGAGAGTGGATTTCAACTTAGGAAAGATAAGAAGTCGGTTGGTGGCAAATCAGGGGAGTATGTCGGTTTCGGAACCACAGACATATGGTGCATTATCAAAAAATTCAAGAAGATAGTGAAGAATAGGAATGCGCAACACCGTGATGCACCATGCTGGATTACTTCTACCATATTTCTGACCTCTTGCGTCACAGATTTTCTTGTAATCATTGAATGACCTTAACGTAAAATGTTACGTTCATTGTGGAAACACTTAGCACAAATTCCGAATGGACGATACCTTGCCAGCCAAGGAAACGATTAATATCACTTTACCATGATGCTTTTCTGGACCGTGATGAGGATTGTCCGATCTACCGTGATGATCAGACCTTCCATATCGTACCTGGACACTCATGTTTCATCATCAGTGATCAC
Organism: Lepisma saccharinum; assembly: GCA_022664845.1. NCBI lineage: Eukaryota > Metazoa > Arthropoda > Insecta > Zygentoma > Lepismatidae > Lepisma > Lepisma saccharinum. The sequence goes on along the minus strand of JAGDQP010007692.1, from coordinate 1,989 downwards.
AAGCCTTAGGTAATTTGAGTCAGCACTCGCTTGGTCCCCTTTTTGTTGGACTGATGGCAGATGAGGCATAAACTTAGCGGCTACACGTTGCATCTGAAGCTTTACCATCAGCATCGTGTGAAAAGTGTCCTATTGATGTTTAATTCAGCAGTAACTTCCCTTACTTGAGATGACGGTTTGGGTCGAATGACTTATGGACTCACACTCTTCTCACTTTTGATGTCGGTATATGTGGACGGCAGTCAGGATTTCAAGTTGTGCTCGGTAGATGAAGATTTGGTACAAAACGGGGGAACCAAATAAAACTTTCAGCACCTGTACACTGGCATGCGTAGAGCACGAAAATACGTGATAGACATTCAAGAAATGTAGCTATCCAAGATGGCGGTCGACGCTATTTATTAAAATCAATATATCTCGGCTACGAGTTATCCGATTTCGATCATTCTTTTTTAAATTAAAGATATTTTTATTAGCTACATTTTTGTTTATGAGCAATATTTTCGTAAATCTAAATTTTTCAGTTAAATGTAAAAAGTTTCATTTTAACCTAAAATATTTTCTTATTTAATATTTAACTTTGAAACGACTGGTTTTAGATAAACCTATGTCCGTACATAATATATAGCGTGTAACTTAGGCTTTAATTTTAAAACAAAGATCAATTAAATCCGACAAGTATAACCGGAGATATGGACAATTGTTTGAAAATTTCTGCAATGAGAGGTAACATTACGGAGGCACTAATGCGTGTAGAAGCTACATGATGATTTGGTATAAAATGCAGGGAACAAATAAAACTTTCAGCTCTTGAACACTTGTCTATGAAGAGCACGAATATGGGTGATAGACATCACAAAACGGTAGTTATTCAAAATGACGGACATTCGAAATGGTGGCTATTGCCAATTTTCAGTGTTACGATATTTCGATGGTTCTTTTTTTTAAATGAAAGTTCATTTCTTTGCCTTCAATTTTTATTAATAGCAATATTTTCATAAATATAATAGATATATTTTGTTAAATTTAAAAATGTGCATTTTAACCTAAATTATTTTATTTAATATTTACTTCAGTATATTTAGTTTTGGTTTATTAAGCGAAATTAAAAAAATAAAAACAATATTTATTATTTTCTTATTTAAGGTCTTATTAGGAAACGATATTTTTTAGAATATTTGCTTTCAAAATGCTGCTGGGCCGCGGTAGGTTAATGGTTTAGCGCTCACCTCTGATGCTAGGGCTGGTCGGTTCGACCCCTGCTCCTACTATATGGACTTTATGGTGGATTAACACCGTATGCATGGCTCTTCTCGGAGTTCTCCCGTTTCCTCTCAGTTTATTTATTCCACCAATTCATCTCATCATCCATCTTGTCTGACCGAAAGTTGCCTAAAGGTCTTAAAATTAAATTCAAAAGACGCTTCTTTTAATATATACTTTTATTTGAGGAAAAGGGCAATAATATCCGATAATCTGGACATTAGAAATTACTGCTAATAAAAAGTTTGGTCTTCTGTTGAGTAGTATAAACGAATCCTCGCACTCCACATTTGCATATTTTAATTATTAAACACTTGATTATTGCTTGAATTCTATAGACGACAGACAAACGTACTCCGTGGATTGACAGCTCACTAATTAAAAACTAAAATTCAATTTAACCCTTGACCTTTGTTTCCTGCCTCTTTCCCTGGCTTGGAACAGAGAATCGTACTCCCCCTGAAGGCTTTTTGCCTTTTCTGTTGATGATGAAAAAAAAAAAAAATTAGGAAGAATTTTTTTAATTTGTAACCCGAACCACAAGAAGATATAATGAAGTCATCGCCTAGGGCTGAACGCCAATTTAGTTCAAGAAAAGAAGCAGAAAGGGTAAAGATGATTTTTTTAAATAAAATTATTATTGTTGATCACTGATATCAATGCAAGAAACTTGAAGTACTCGTCAATATTACGAAGATTTAGGTACCTCTTATTAGTGTTTTTTTT